>CALSCR010000772.1:0-18883 GCA_943704495.1 Pigoraptor chileana
CAAGGTGGGGGGGGGGCCTTCCGGTCATTATCAAGTGCCCACTGAGTGTTTGTATTGCGTGCTGTTTTGTGTGTCTTTGGTGAAAGATCGTGGGTAGACTATTTCACATACGCACACACAAATATGTGTACGTTACTTACAACCACACAACATTCTTGGGTGGGATGTCTCCCGTGCAGCCGCGCTCGCAACGGATCAGCTGCTGAACTCGAGCGAGTGTCTGGGGGCGGACTCCCTCGTCAAACTGCTCAAGAATTACTGCAGGAATGTCGACATTAAGACTGCCATCACGGTGGGTGTTTGCATGCCGGGGCATCGTGTGTGTGTGTGTGTCTGTATCGTGTAATATGCCGTTGTGTTTGTTGTATGAGCTGTGTTTTTATTGAGGCATGAGCTAATTATAACGTTCGCAAGTTTGCTCCAGTTGGTCCCTGTTCGCTAATTCTTTAATCCGTTTTGTTTTTGCTTTTAGGTTGGAGTTGTCGGCTATCCTAATGTCGGAAAAAGTTCGCTTATTAACAGTCTTAAGCGCACACGTGCTGTGAACGGTGGGCATTGTTTGTGTGTGTGTGTGTGTGTGTGTGCTTGTGTGTGTGTATCTCAGTTCGTGTGTTTTGTCGTCCAATCGTTCGTCGCGATGTCTTCATGCGTTTGTTAATCCGTATCTATCCCTATCTTCTGTGTGTGTTTTTTTTTACTTGCAGTTGGGCCTACCCCTGGCGTGACCAAGCAGGCGCAGCTCATCCACCTCGACAAAAACATTCGCCTCCTCGACTGCCCCGGCATTGTCTTTCCATCTGGAAGCAGCGAGAGTGACATTATTCTGAGGTGCGTTGTCATTGCATTGAATTTTTTGTGTGTGTGCGTGTGTGCGTGTGTGTGCAATCCATTGAATTGTTTGTGTGCCGTGTATCGGTCGATTTGGGTCAAGAATCGTTACTGACTGTGTTTTTTTAGTTATGTATAATGATTTTTCGGTCATCGCTTCGATGATTGCCCACATTACTCTATCTCTCTCTGCGATGTGGAAATCGACGGGTAGTACTGATGCGCCTTTAGTAATGCCACTCTGTTGTGGACCTGTCGAAACCATGGGCATGCAAAAGCATGAGGCACTGACTTTGAATGCCACATCTCTCTCTCTGTCTTCCCCTCTTCCTCTCAGGAATTGCGTGAAGGTCGAGCAGCTGACGGATGCCCTTGAGCCTGTTGCAATCATCCTCCGCCGCTGCGTCCCCGAGCAGATTATGGAGCTGTATGGCGTTCCCGCGTTTGCCGATTCCAACGAATTCCTCGTCCACCTGGCTCGCAAACGTGGAAAGCTGCGCAAGGTGTGTGTGTGTGTGTGTTGTGTGCGTGTGTGCGTATGCGCGCGTGTGTGATGTGATGTGATGTGATTTGCATGCAAATGCGATTAGGGGCGCACACATATAGTATCCTCGTGCCCAATTTGCGCGTTGTGCATGTAGCTAAATTATTCTTATTCTCCGTTTTGTTATTTTTTTCGTTCCATCGCACGCGCAGAGTGGCATTGCGGACATTGAGTCTGCAGCAAAGGCCGTTTTGCAGGACTGGAACACGGGCAAGATTCCCTTCTACACGCGCCCTCCCGCTACGGACAGTGTATGTTGGCTCTATCTGCATGCACACACTCTCTCTGTCTCTCTCTTTCTCTACTTCAGACCCACCCCTACCTTCCTATCGCTTCGTTTTCGTGTTTTACTTTCATTCCTCCCCCTCTCCCTCCTCCCCCCTTTAGATCTCACTGATTATGTCCCTCTTGTATGTTTTTTATTGTGGCTCTCGCAGTCGCATCTTGGGAACGCCACAATTGTCAGTGGATGGGGACGCGAGTTCAGCATTGAGGAGATTGCGGCCGACGACAAGGCAACTCTCGGGAAGCTCGGCAATGACGCCAAGCAGTACATGACACTGGTGAGTGTGTGCTTAATGTGTGCGCGCTGTGTGTGATTGGTCTATGCCCATGTCTTCGGTTCTGTATCCGTGCACTCTAAAAGCTTGAACTCTCGAGAGAATATGTGCGTGTGTGTGTGTTGTGTGTGTGTGTGTGTGGTTTTTCTTCATCAGAGATACAATGTGCATTTTGGAGTCTAATGAAGTAATGGCTGAGGGGGAGATGCATAGGCAGACTTGTAGGCATTCGTTTAATTTGTTTTTTTCCCTCCCATTTTTTCGTCATTACGATGTTTCTGCATTGGGCTGTGCCCTTTTGTGCTGTAAATTGTTTGTGGGTGTGCAGGAGAGCGGGGCCGCCGCAATGGACGACGCAGCCATGATGAATGCGGATGAGGACATGGACGACGGTGATGACGACGACGATGATGAGGATGATAACGACGATGAAGAGTGGGTGCTGACGACGCTGTGATTATCTCTGTCAAGGGGCCGTCTCAACAAACACATACCTACATGCACGCACTCTCTCTCTCGCCTCTCTCTCTCTCGCCTCTCTCTCTCTATCTCTCTCTCTCTTAATTATGTAGAGTCCATGGGCACAGCGCCTATAAGACACTGACTTGATTCCTACATCTCACTCTTCATTAATCGTGTCGAGCTCCTGGCGACTTAAGCGATACTCTGAATGATTACCTCTGTTTGTCACTATAATTGAATTCATTTTTTCTGATTTACATCTTAACATGTCACTCGTTTCCGCTATTTTAACCGCCATCCTATACGCTCATCCTTCCCTTTTGCAAACCACAGCGATGACGAAGATGACGAGTCTGGCGAGATGGAGGTCGACGCCGACGTGATTGTTCCTGACAGCAAAGTGGTTGCGCCGATCGCCGCCAAGTCCAAGACGAAGGAAAAGGCCGCCGCCGTGACGGGCGCTGCACTCAAGCAGAAGCTGAAGACTGCGGAGGATGACCACAATCCGCAAGTGAATCGCGACAAGAAGAAGCTCCAGAAGGCTGCGGTGAGTAGGGAAGGGGGGTGTGGGGAGTGTCCCTAATGATGTGTGTGTGTGGGTGCATGGGTGTATGGTTTGGAGGTAGTATCGTGTCGTGTGTTGTACCTATTTGCCCTTTTTAGCCAATTTATTATTTTGTGTTTCCATATTTCATAATTTTGATCCTCACAAAAAGTGCTTTATTTCCTTTTTTCCGACACATTTCCCACACGAATGCGAAACACACAAAACACACACAAAAACAAACACAAAAATATACGCACAATCCAATACAGAAAAAGACAAAGCGCCGTGTGGAGAGCGGCAAGATGGATATGGACGAGGGCGAGGACGATGAGGACGACGGACATGTCGTTCAGGACGACTCGTAAGTAGCAACACACGAGCTTCAATTTATTCTGCGAATGTTGTTGTTGTGCATTAGCACCACGTGTGTGACGCGCGAATTTCCAATTCCAGCCATTTTTGGTCTGCCCTGATTCCTGCCGTGCGCCTTGTGTGTCCCTTGTGTGCCTGTGTGTCTGTGTATGTGTGTGCATGTGTGTCTGTGTGTGTGTGCTTGCCCCCAACACAGATATGACTTCGCGACGGACTTTGTTCCCACAAACGGCAATCGCATGGCCGTGCTGTCCACCCTGCAAGATGACGACAGCGACGACGATGACGCAATGGACCACGACAGGGAGTCAACTCCTGAGGTTGACTGAAAACAGCACGTTCCAACAACACCAGCCACGGATGCCACGGATGCCACGTGTGCCCGCAATGTCACACTTTGAACTAGGACGAATTGTCGATGGACTCACTGTGTTTGGGAGCGAATGACTATGCTTGCATGTGTGTGCAGTCTGTTCCTATCGGGTTTTGGAGGTGCTGTTTACTGAATAATACACGTTGTTATTGAGTCGATCACTCTATGCATTGTCTTCGTTTGTTTTGTTTGTTTTATGGGTTGCATTCGTTTGTGTTCCACAAGTGTATTTGATTGCGTTGGCTGCAAATATGTGAACAAAGCACAGGAGGGGGGCCAAAATGAGAGTAAGTATGCACTGAGTCTTCCCCGGATATATACCAAACAAGCAAAACACAAAACAAAAAAAGAGTGTCAAATGGTAAGCTAGGCACAATCAAGCCAACTTTTTACAGAGCGCCGACACACACACACACACACCAAGCAACGATGCACGTGGAACGATGAAAGAAGGGCGCATACACTCCACGCACACATCAACGCATGGGGCACGCACGCACGCACGCACGCACGCACGCACGTTCCAGCAACCATGGCAGGCATCCTCGCATTCAACGAGTCGCCTCCGTCGACAAAGCAGACTCAACAGCACTCGAATGTGCCGTTGCACTTTGAGGCGCTTCAACCAGCAAAACACGCCCAGGGATGAGTAGGTCGTAGCCTAATCCAGAAATAACAGGCACTGCAGTGCACGATATTACCACGTCATCGGCATCCGCCTCTCCCAATGTGGCCTGCGACGGATCCGCAGGCTCATACAGCACATACTTGTCATTGAGCTGCCCTGGACGTGCCAGTGCACCCGGAGGCGCGTCGTCCTCGGGAAACGACGCCGCAAAGGAATCGATGCTCATCACAGCACGACGGCACGTGGACAGGCCCTCGTACAGCGCAAGAACAGTGGACGGCTGCAGCAGAGAAATGATCTTCTGTGCCTCCGATAGCACTGTGTGGTCGTTGGGAACGCGAGGGTTCGATGGCAAAAAGTAGTCATTCAAATCCGGAATCACTGACGATGTCGCAAGCGCGAGGGACGCCGCTGTGGATGAGTCCGTTGGCGCGCGAATGATTGCATCGTGCGCTTTGGTGGCAAGAACAGCCCCCATCAAGACACAGTGGTGTGCAAACTCGGCGCGTACGGGGGCAGAGCGTGCGCCCTCAAGAAGCAGGGAGCGTATACTTGCCGTCCTGCGTGTAGACGAAGCGGTTGTGGAGGTATGGCTATCCTGACCAATCCCGCTGTCGCCACCGTGGGCATTGCTGCTGTTGTTATTGTTACTGTTGCTGTTGTTGTTGTTGTTGTCGTCATTTTCATCAGCACTCGTCAACAGCGCAACCTGTGTTTCTATTCCACGCACGACCTGTTGTGGAATGGCAACCAGCATCATCTTGGCAAGCAACTTGGATGTCATTGCAACTTGCGCGAGTGTCGGTGCAGCCATCAACGGGTCGTCGACAGTTGACGACGCACCATCAGAGGACGCCGCAACTCTTTGTGAAAACACGAGCGATGCCAGCTCAAAGGAGAGAAGGCCAAGATCCTGCTCCAAAAAGACACGCAGCTCCGCAATGGTTGGATGTGCCGCCTCAAGCGCTGTCTTTTCGACCGCACCGAGTTTCTCAATGCGTTCCTTAAGAGTTACAATGCGATTGGCGATGGACATCTTCTTAGCGAGTGAGTCCTTAAGCTGCTGTGAATCGGCCGACATTTGGCGCAGTGACGACGTGGTGAGCGTCGCACACTCCTTTGCAAGTCCAAGCAGGTCCACCAGAAGTCCCCACAGCGCAAGATTGTACGGCTTGTCCTCTGCCAATTCGGCCGATTTCACGTCCACTTTGGAAAGCACTTCGACAACCCGCTTTGCGAAATTCGCAAACGCTTGATCAAGCTGCCGAGACTCCTTCACAAAGGCCGTGGGGCCCGGCCGGGAGGCTATACGCTCGTCGGCCGTGAACTGCAAATTCATGCGGAGAAAGCGCTGTCGCACACTCTTGAGACCGGCGAGAAGCTGCACTTTGCCATCCGCAGTGTCATACTGCGTCCCTTCAGTGCCTTCAACGTCATCCCTCTCTCTCTCCTTCTCCCTCTCTGCGTCCTTGTCGTTCCTATCGTCAGGCGCTTCCGTTTCCTCCGCGTTGCTTGCCGCCGCTTCAGCCTTTATCAACAAAATGGGCGCCGCCGCAGAGACTGCAGAGTCGACCACCGTCCCGGCAACAGCAGCGTGCGCATGCCTATCATCAGATGCTCTGTCATTCACATGCCCTTCAATCGGCTCCATTTTCACCGCAATATACCCAACTCTGTGTGTGTCCGCAAACTGTCCACCGCCATCAGCCCTTATCCGTTTGGACATGCGCTCGTGTCCGCCACTCCTGTCACTCCTATCACTCCTGTCACTCTTGTCCTCAGTATCCTCTCTCCGTCGTCGCCGCTTCAACGAATCCCTCCGACCATCGTCCTCCTTGCCACCATCCTTGTTGTCACCATGATCACCGTGATACGCGTGCTCGTCATGCTCGTTGTGTCCGTCATCGGCATCCCGCATAAGCACATCATTCCCAACGACATCCTCATTCTTCGCCTCATCACCCATCAACACCACCCGCCGCGACGACACTGAAGAAACGCCCTCCTGAGTAGAATCAAACTTGTTGTGCCTCCACACGGGTGCATCCGCTCCAAGTGCTTTGTACCGATCAGTGTGGCGGTCAGCCGAGTGCGGATAGGAAGGCACGCCACGCCCTCGCCCCCTTCCAGTCGGCGTGGACCCGGCAGAGGGAATGTATCCTCCACGCCCAGCACCAGCACCGCCCCGTGAAGCAGCCCACGGCGGCCGCGGTCCACGTGACAGCCGCTGTGTTGGATGCTGCAATTGAGAGCTGCGTTGTGTAACACCGCTCATTCGGTCAGAGTCACTCTCATCCCTCGCACCCACCCCGGATGATGCCCCACCATGGTGCACCAGGTCGGCCAGTGTGGCAGGTTTCGCTCCAGACTCGCCACCTCCGCCGCCGCCGAGATCTCTCTGTTCGAGGCGGTTAAAGGCGAGAGGCACCACGTTTGCGTTGGTCGCAGGGTCTTGAATCATGTGTATCGGGTGCCGCCCAACCGGAATGGACCCAGCGCCACCGCCAGCTACGTGCCCACGGTGCGGCCCCGGGTGACCCGCAGGCGATGACTTGAAAACCGCCAGTCGGTCAGGATGTATCATTGGTCTTGCCGAGACGTCGCTTCTTCCAGACACGCCCAGCCTATCTCCCGACTCAGCAGGTGGAGACGACCGAGTAGCCGTATAACGGCTCCCAGAGCGCGGTGGAGATGCATCGCCCCGCACCGATAGAGAAGGGGATCTCCTCCTCTTGTTAGTGTCGCGGGACGGCGGTGGCGAGTAGCTTGGGGTGCGCGCCCGCCTGCTTGTCGGCGGCTGCGGCGAGGGCGACGGCGAGGGCGACTGGGGCGTGCGAGAGCGCGTTTTGCGCACATCGCCGCGGGTGCGTGAACGTGATCGAGACCTCCCCCGGATGGGCGGATCGGGAGAGCGCCCCTTGCTGTGTGCAGTGGTACGCTCACGAGACCTTGATCGGGACCTCGAATGGGATCGGGACCGCTGTCTGCCCGCCGGTGACTGGTCACGTGCACTCACTCGCCCACAAGGAGCCCCGTATGACGACGAGTGGCCCTTTGGCGGCGGTGATTCCTTTTTACGACCAGAGTATTCCTTTGTAACAGACGCATATTCCTTGGTAGTAACGGGGCGATCCCTCTCCTTCACTCTCTCCCTGTCTCTGTCCCTCTCCCGGTCACGTGGTGGAGAGCGAATCCTCTTGTCGGTGGGAGAAAAGTCCCGTCGTCCGTACACTTGCGGCTTATCGCCATATCCATACTCGGACGCCCGACCTCCTTTATCGCGCACATTATTCAAAGTCGGCGGCGGCGATGGCGATGCATCTTTCCTTGAACGCGAATGTGGAAGAGGGCTGGGCGATCGTCTCCGCTTCGAATCCTTGGCACTCGCACTTCCCACATTGCGGTCACGTGAGTCTTCGTGGCGGTAACGGTCCGGCGACGGACTGCGGCCGCCACCCGACTTGCGCTTGGCAGAGTCACGTACATAGTCGCTCACGCCCGAGTATCGTGTGGGCGCATCCCGCTCGACGCTCTTGTCGCGCCCCGAAGGCCTCTTGCGCGCGTCAATGTCATCCCCGCGCCGACCCGTTGAACTGCGTCCCTCGCGCTCCGCGTCGTACTTATCGTCGTACTTTTTCTCATACTTCTGTTCGTACTTTTGCTCATACTTTTGCTCGTACTTTCGCTCATACTTGTCCTCCTTGTTGTATTCGTGCTTGTCTGTGGATCGACTGTACCGATCAGAGCCGCCGGCATCACGGTCGTCCTTCCTACCTTTGTCGTCACGCGCGTATTTATCATACTTACTGTTGTTGTCGTACTTTACGTCGCGCTCATTTGCATCTTTCCTGGAGGATTCGTGGCGAGATGAGCCACCAGTACTCGAGTATGGCGCAACCGACTGCGCGCGGCTGTCTCTGGCCTGCCAGGACTCCTTCATGCTTGAGTAACGCACCCACTGAGTGTGCACGTCTAACAGGCCGGGATCACCTGTGATGAAGTCCTCCTCAAACAAGCGCACACGAAATTACTTTCAAGGGCGAGAATGAGTGTGTGCGTGTAAAGTGAGTACTGCTTACATTGACTGTTTTTCTGGTTCCTTTGGATGGCGTCACTGGTCCATGGTAGTGAAGGTGCTGATCATGAAACAGCAGACACTGACACACACACACACACACACGTGTGGCGGCTTTTGTATGGCTTTGTATGGACACTCGTGCTTCACTATGGAAATGTATGGCCTAATGTCTCGGAATTGCGGAAATTTGACAGACTTTTTTTATTGGTTTACTCTGGATTATCCTCATTTACTCCACACTATCCTCTTCTTACTCCAGAATGCTCTGGAGACATTTTCCGATCGTAATTTTCAGTGTGTGGACTGCGGCCAGGCGGCCAATGTTGACAACTGGAAATTGTCAAAACTGGCATTCGCGCGTTGTTCGTGAAAACTGAAGAGGCCATCCGCTCAGTTTAGTCGTCGGCTTTAAGCTTAATGAAGATGGTACTGAAATGCCTACGACAAACTCAAACGTGCGGTATGTGGGGAGCATAAATGCCAACAAATCAAACGCTTCTTTCGCAAAAGGTGGGCTCGTCTCCTTCTACCTAGGGATCGTGCTTCTGGCAGCATCCGCATCAGCAGTTACACCACTAGTCGGTGTGGTTGAGGGCTTCTATTGGTCTGCTGGTGACACTGTCAATGGGCAGTCAGGGCAATTGAGTCACGCACAGCGATGTCAAGCAGTCCGCATCGCCGCTGCCGCAGGTGCTAAAGTCTATCTCTTTGCGCCGCATACGGGTGCGGACTCAACGGTCGTCCCGTTCACTACTGCTTCGGCTGCATCTTGGCGATCGCTCGCAACACTCGCTCACTCTGTCGGACTATCGTTCGTCTATGGATTGCGACCCGGATGGGTGGACGACAACTCGAAAGCTGCAGTTGTTGCAAAAGTAAGCGAGCTGAAATCCGTCGGCGTTGATCTGATTGCACTGCTGTTTGACGATGCAGCGGGTGCAAACACTACGGACCAACGCGCCGCCCAAGTCTCTCTCGTCACAACTCTTTCTGGAGGCGGCCCTCCCTCGCTGTGGGGCCTTGTACCTGCATCATACTATGGGGATCCCAATATCCAGGCGTCATGGCTGTTGCCCCTGGCAGCGGCTCTTCCAGTGGGTGCCTCCCTCATCTTGACTGGGCGATCTGTCACTCCCGACACCGTTACACTCTCCGATTTTCCATCCCTTTCGCGCCGCATTGTCTTCTGGGACAACTGGGCAGCTCCGGATAGCTCTCTGCGCATTCCATGGAGCCTAGGTCGGGCGACGCCACTACCGCAGCAACTGTATAGCAGCAGCGAGTACGGGTACATCGCCGCCCTCACATTTCCCCTTGAGCGCACTGTGCATCAAATAGCACGTGTGGGGCAACTGGCGCGTGCGGGCGCAGCGTCGACTGTGGTTGCGGGACGAACGGAACTGGCCACACTTTCAGATGCATCGGAGCGCTGGGCAGCGTATCTGGCATCTTCTGGTTTCTATGTCAACGCCACAGCAATTCGCACCACACAACTAAGCACAGTGTTGTCTAATCTTATCGCCACTGATAGCGCGTGGGCTTCGTTGGACACCCTTGTTGCTTCATATCCACTTCTCAAAGATGTGTTTGTGTGCAACTGCTCTGCCGGATGCGCGAATCCGCTCTTTTGCGGAGCATCTCCAAGCAGTCCTTACCAACAGAGCTGCGCGTGTAATGCTACTGCAATTAGTGCGTATGACTGCAGTGTCCAGGAAGGGACAGATGCTGATGATGGATCAGGCATTGTAGCACGCCCAGTCCATATTGTCGCGCAGATGGCGGCGACGTTGCTTGTTGCTGTTTTTCTGTCGGCGTGAGGCATCCTGTGAATTGAGTGATTGATGCGCTTTACAACTAAAAGACTACAGGCCTGTAACAACTGTCGAACACTTTCTTCGATGAGTGTAACGAAACAAGGCAAATAGTAAAAGTTTAGATCTGGCTGCCTGACCGAACTGACGACTGGCCCTTCCAAACGCAGTTCAGTATGCTTTCATCAGATTTATTTTAGGTTAGGGTTATTAGGGTTAGGGTGAATGACTGAGGGTGAATGACTGAGGGACCCGCACGTGCATGCATGCATGCTACCCACTCCGAGAGTGCGCGGCAAGTGGCATCCTTCTTGTAAATAGCATTCATTCTCACCTATTTGGTCTTATAATGCGCATACCACCTGTATGTGAATGATGTACGGAGACATCTGAAACCGCTTTGCTCTGTATGCATACAGGCAGAATCTAATACCTCTACACAGGCGGCCCACGCCAGTCTACGCACCAGAAGATGGCACAGAGCTTCTACATGAAGAAGCCAAAGACGACGTGAGATTCTACCCCTATGCTTGAAGACACTTTGTATTTTTTACTTCTGATTTCACATTTTTCGGTTTTGTTTGTATTGACTGTGTTCAATGTATTGAGTCTCCCGTTCTGTGGCTCTCATTATGTGGCTCTCATTAGAGTTGCACACTTGCGGCGTTACTGCAATCTCAAATTAGGGCCTTGGGGGTGCATTTACTTTTTTTTCTCCCAACACTATCGCTTTCTCCCATTCTCGCTCTCTCTCTTTCTTGTGGAGTCCTTGGGCACAGCGCCTGGACACTGACTTGAATCCTACCTTCTCTCTGGCTGTGGATTTAGATACTCTCCGTACAAGCGCACATTTGCGAGGGGACGACAAGAATTTGATGACATTGAAGCGCACATGAGGGCAGTGTCGGATATATTTAATGGCATGGCGTCCTTCTGTGGCGAGGTGGGTGCAATGATGCGCATACATCACAACGGACGGACATTGCGCTTTTTTCTCTGTTTTCCACATTGGTGGTCTATAATACAATTGGTTTGATTCGGTTCTTTTTTCTGTTGGGGGGGGGGGGGGGGTAACACAACACACGCACACCATATGCACACTCACTCGCAACTGGCAATGCATTTATACTGACTCACAATATGCACATACACTTACGCACACACGCACTCTGGCATGTACACGCAAACACAAACGCATACATACATTCACACACACACACACGCGCGTTCAACAGAAGGGCAAGATCATGCCGAAAGGTTCCCTGAAAATCCACGACAGCCTTCGCATATGCAAACAAGAGCTGAAGGAATGGCTTTCGCACATTGAAACAAATTCACCTGCTGAATTGATGCGCCCCGTGATTGCCACGACTGTCTCGGCATCAATCTCACTCCTGGACACTATCGCCGGTCACGTGAGTGTCATAGTGAAGAAGCAGCTCGAGGCATCGCACGGGCAGAACGAAGTCGATGCGTCGATACGCCGATTGGAATCGCAGGAGACGCGTCTTCAGCAGACGAAAAAAGAACTTGACGCAAAAATAGATGCCCTCGATTCCGCCGCCGCGAAGGGTGCAGAGGTCGGTGGCCAGTCCTCGGCCGTTGCTGTGGAAACGCAGTTGCCGTTGCAGTTTGAGATTGACAATTCGATTGGTGCGATTGGGCGCGACATGGAGGCATTCAAGGAAGAGATGGTTCTTGCGGCACATCCGGTGCTTGTGCGCTTGTTCGGCGAGGCTGCCGGTGCGTGGACCCCCTGTCGTGTGTGCGTGCATGTGTGCGTCTGTGTGTTCAGTATTGTGGCAAGTCTTGTGTTGCATCCTTCATCTCCTGTTCTTTCTGCATGGTCTGCTGCCATGTGTTGCTTCTGTGCACATTGGGTGAGGATCAATGGAGTGGATGTGTTCAGACGAGTGTGAGTGTGGCAATCTCATATGCATTTGTGCTTTTTATTTATCATGACAACAGCAAATGATCACGTGACGGCATTCGAGGCTGCAGTTTGTGGCGTTGTCTTTGGGGAACTCATGGCGTCTTTTCGTGCAAAGGCAGAGTGCGCCTATCAGCGCGTGTGCGATGCGTGTGCAATTAGCGTGGCTTCTCTCTCCGCGACGCCCCGTGTGCTGTGTGCGATTAGAGACGCTCTGATCAAGGAATCAATGGTGGGATACGAACTCCTCGAGGCCGCCGTCGCCCACGCGCATCGATGCATTGAGCTGATTCTCACAAACGCAACTACCGATGCGTCTTTGTCTGCCGCTTGTGGCGACGGCGTTGCGAACCAGAACCGCAATCTCGCCGACGTCGACGAAGAAACTGTCAATGACATTGCCAACACTCTCCAACCGTGTATGATTCTTGGGATTGCGCTCGTTCGCAAAATTGCATTCAGCAGGGAGGTGTATGTGAGTCTCCCGACGCCCGCGCAGCTTCTGTCAATGTATACGGACTCGTCGTCGGCGAGTGCAGCCACGATCGCAGCTGAGTTTGCGATTGACTATGGGTCCACTGTGAAGCCACTGCTTGTGTGGCCCGCCCTCGTGTCGTCACCTGACGTCACTGTGCCGCGGCTTGTCTACTCCAAGGGACTTTGGATCATACCCGACTCTGCGAGGGGGCCTGTCTTATCGTCTGTTTCTGGCGCCGCAACTACCGGGGATGCAACCGCTGCTGCTGCTGCACCTCCTGCTGCTAGTGCGGATGCTGGTGGTGGCAGTGGTGCCGGAGTGCATGATGGCAGGCAGCCAATGCATGGCATTGAGCATGAACACACAGAAGTACCTTCGGTGCATGCGCATGAAGGGAAGGAGGATGCTGCAGACGGTGCGGGCGAGGAGACGGTCGTTGTGAATGGGTGAATACAAACCCAAAAATGGTTATGGCTTGTGTCTAGTTTTTGGATTGCCTTTGACTTGGATTGCCTTTTATGGACAGTGTGGCACTTGCTTAATCCCAAAAGAGGGAATGTAGTGCCGGTCGTTGAACGAGATTTGTCAGAGCCACACACTTCTCTGTCATTGCTCTCAGAAGGGCACGGCAGTACCCTTGTTGCTGGCAGTAATCGCCGTACACGCAGAACTATTTTCTTTTTAATCCGAGATTATATCCAGCTTAAAGAGATTGCAGCTGCTTACGAGAGTATTAACAGACAGACAAGGCTACTGTTTGGGACGAAAATGTCGGTAATGAGGGCTGCATCAATGCTCCGGTCAGCAAAGGTATGTAGGGGGTTGTCGGTGTGTGTGTGTGTGTGTGTGTGTGTGTTATGTCTGTATGTGTTTGTGTAGTGTGTCTGTGTGTGTGTGTGGCTTCCAATACTTTCTGGTCGTTTATGAATTCGATGTAGACTCGACTTGATGGGCCTTGTCACTTGCATTTCTTTGTGTATGTGTGTGTATGCGTATGTGTGTGTCCGTGTCTGTGTCCGTGTATGTGTCTGTGTGTCTGTGTGTGTGGAGACCATCGTATTAGTCAGGCGTCTTGCAAACACACCAACGCACAAAATTGATCACTCTCAATTACAATGTGCCGAATGGTGCCTGTCGGCACAATGACTAACCAATTGTTGGTCAACTGGGGTTGCTTGCATCCACTTGCATGACAGACCCACAAGATCGCGGGCATTGCGTTGCGCGCGTACTCTACGCAGGTAAGGACTAATCACTTTCGATGCATTTAATGTCTTTACTCTGAAAGTGTGCGGGGAGAGATCGCACTGAATGACAAACGTGTGTTTGTGCGAACGTGTTACAAAAAATCACAGGGATCCGGAATCAGCTTTTCGCTGACACCTGAACAGACAGAGTTTCAGCAGCTGGCGCGGAAGTTTACGGCCGAACATATCATCCCAAACGTGAGCATCTCTCAGTTCATCTCAAGCAGAGCACCTGTCTCTGATTAGCCGTCTTGTGTGTAGGCATTTTCCTCTTACTGAGAACCCATGTGCAAAAGGCTCTGCGGCACGGGCTTATATCCTACATCTCTGACATTCTCTATTGCATCAATGGATCTTTGGGCAACATCCTTGAACCATGAGTCTTAAACCTCGCCATTATGAGCTGTGCGAATCTGGCATTCTGCTCAAGTGCGCCTTTGTACATGTGTGCGTGTGTGTGTTTTTTGTTTCTGTGCGCAGGCAGCTAAGTTTGACAAGTCTGGCGAGTATCCATGGGACATTATGAAGAAAGCCCACGAAGTTGGCCTTCTGAACTTGCACATCCCTCAGGCGTGAGTGTACCCCCTCCCCGTCACACATCCCGCCCCTCTCCCCTTCCGCTTCTCTCACTCTGCTCTATATGTATCTATATATACATATATATCTGTGGGTCCATGGGCACAGCACCTAAGACACAGACTTGAATCCTACATCTCACTCTCTCTCTCTTTCTCCATCCTTTCATCTCTCCAATTCAATTCCATTCCTCCGCTTATCCCCCTAATTCGACGGTCCCTAATTCTTACTGCGCTTCTCGCGTGATGGGGAAATTGAGATGCACACTTGAGCCTAGACTCGCTCAGAAGTCCATTCACGCGCTCACTAGTGTAACTCTCTTTTCAATGGTCATCATCTCCCCTCCGCAACTGTGTGTGCGTGTGCGTGTATGCAGGTACGGTGGTATCGGCATGCACTGCTTGGATGGATGCATTGTGACCGAGGAGATCGCCTACGGATGTGCTGGTATTCAGACAGCCATGGAGTCGAATGCGCTGGCCGTGAGTATCGCCGATCGATCGCGTCTTTGTTGAAGATATAGATATATTTTGTGTGTTGTAGAGAAAGAAAATCGACACTCCTTTCGCACTCTCTCACTCTATATCGCTCTCTACTATCTTTTGTAAAGTCCATGCCCAAGACACTGATTGGAATCCTGTAAATCTTTCCATTCCGCAGTCGATGCCTCTTATTCTGGCCGCAAATGAGGCGCAAAAAAAGAAATATCTCGGCCGTCTTGTTGAGGAGCCTCTTGTGGCGGCATACGGTGTGACGGTGGGTGTCCTTGCATGGTGCGCGGTGATCGCGTTTGTGGGTGTGTGTGTGGGTGTGTGGGTGTGTGTGTGTGCGTATGTGTGTGTGTGTGCATGTGTGTGTGCATGTGTGGGTTGGGAGTGCATGGTATTTGACTGTAAATAGTTATGGATGTCTACCCATTTGAACTTTTGTTTTTTCGTTTTCCGTTCGCATACTTTTGAGCCGCTGTTCTAGAGTGCCTCGACTGTCATGACGCACCTCCACCAACAACGTCCACAGAATACACAATGTTGTGGCGCATACTTATGTGGCTGACTGCAACTGTTGTATACGTGTGTGGCTGACTGCAACTGTTGTATACGTGTGTGGCTGCTATGTTAATATGCGTGGTTGTCGGTGTCCGCGTAAGATTTGTTTGCGTGTGTGGTTTTACTCTGTATTGAGACCGGCACAGCATAAAAGTCAAAGTCGATCAAAAAGGCCCCATTAAAAGTATTTGCATTCGTTCGTTCTATAATGTGCGATGCTATTTTGTTTTACTGATAATTGTTTTTTTTTCCCTCTTCATTGTCTGTGTTCATTTGTGTTTTGATTTGTAAACCTCTGCCATTGTTTGTTGCGTGTGTGTTTGCTTTGTTTCCGCAGGAGCCTGGTGCCGGATCAGACGTCGCAGGCATTAAGACAACGGCTGTGAAGAAGGGAGACGAATGGATTCTCAATGGCAGCAAAATGTGGATCACAAACGGTGGTCACGCCAACTGGTGCGTGGGGCAATAGGAAGTGGCTTGTATCTGTGTGTATCTGTGTCTGTGTCTGTGATGTGTCTCTGTCTGTGTGTATGTGCGTATGTGCGTATGTGTCTGTGTCTATGATGTCTGTGTGTGTGCGTGTGTGTGTCTGTGTGTGTGCGTGTGTGTGTATGTGTGTATGTGTATGTGCATGTGTATGTGCATGTGTTTGTGCATGTGCATGTGAATGTGTATGTGTATGTATATGTGTATGTGTATGTGTATGTGTATGTGTATGTGTCGTATGTGTATGTGTATCGTGTGTCTGTGTCGGTGTGTATGTGTATCATGTGTCTGTGTCTGGTGTGTATGTGTTTTTGTGTCTGTGTCTGTGTGTCTGTGTGTCTGTCCAGCTCTTGTGCGTATTCGCTGTTTGGCGCTTTCAATCCTCACATGTTCACGTACGCACTGTTGCATTTATGTTTGTGCATGCTCACACTCAACTAAATTTGGTGCTTCCATTCCTTATATTTCCTTGTAAGGTATTTTGTGCTTGCACGCACCGATGCAAAGGCGTCGGCAGGTCGCGGCTTTACTGGCTTCATTGTCGAAGGCGATACCCCCGGTGAGTGGCCGTGTCCCTGCATTACCATACATGGCGCACTCTCCACTTACAAATCTAAAATGAGTGCACATTCGCATTGCATATTGTTATATGTGTCTAGTGTCTGTATCAGATTGATGGAGTGTCATTCTCGCATTCCATCCCTCTTAATGCACATTCACTCTCTCTCCTACGAATGGATCACGCCCACGTCCGGTCTATCCCTGTGTTCTGAATGTCAAGTCTCCGTGCTACGCTTTGTCTGTATTTGAACGCTACATTGCTGACTCCTCCTCATGTCACGTGGCATTCCCCTCATCCTTTTCCATTGTCGACTTGCTCCACTCACAAACACGCACATACACCAACACACAAACACGCAAACACCCACACACACAGGGCTCACGCGTGGTCGGAAGGAGTGGAATATGGGACAGCGTGCCAGTAACACGGCGGGGATTACGTTTGAGGATGTGCGCGTGAAGGACGAGAACCGCCTGGGCGATGTGAGTACCAGGCTGTCAGTCAGTTCGTCAATGCTGTGGGTGATATGTTGTGGGTGATGTGCTCTGGGGTGGACTGTCCCTTGCCGCTCCCTCTTTCTCTATCGAGCTCTCCTCTCTATCTCTCTTTGGAGTCGATGGGCATAGCCTAAGGCGTTTTGAGTACCGAAGGTCTCTTTCTCTCTCGCTTTTGTGGGAGTCCATGGGGAGTCCATGGACGACTGACTTGAATCATTCGTTCTTATGGGGAAGAAAAGAGCTTGTTGTTGTGACTTGACTTTTGACTATGCGGTTGTACAATTGCGCACACACACACACACATATACACACATACACACACATACACACACACTCACACACACCTGCACACGCGCGCACACACACACATACACACACACGCATACACACACAGGTGGGCCAAGGCTTCAAGATTGCGATGGGTGCTTTTGATCATACCCGCCCTGCCGTCGCCGCCGGCGCTGTCGGTCTTGCTCGCCGCGCCCACGACGAAGCACTTCAGGTGTGACGCGATTCTGATTGCA
Organism: Pigoraptor chileana; assembly: GCA_943704495.1. Lineage (NCBI taxonomy): Eukaryota > Filasterea > Ministeriida > Capsasporidae > Pigoraptor > Pigoraptor chileana. The sequence continues at coordinate 17,550 of CALSCR010000772.1, forward strand.
TTTTCTTTTAACGTTTTGTCTCCGCATGTGTGCGTTACCTCTGATATGTTGATATTGTGTGTGTATGTGTGTGTATGTATGTATGTGTCTTTCTGCCATCGTTGGCTCTGTACTCATGTTCCATTGCATTTGTATTATTGCATATCCATTGACTGGTTAACTCACTCCGCTTCACTATCACGCACACGCGCACCCATCGCTCTCTGCATTTTCCATCTGAATCCATTGGACCCTCGCAGTACGCCCAGGGACGCAAGACTATGGGTGGGTCACGTGCCTGTGCGACTGGGGCATCGGTGCATGCGTTGCCTTAAGCAGGGCATATATTCGAGGCATGTCTCTCAATCATGTATGTTTATTTCCTCTCTCTCTCTTCTCTCCCACTCTTCGCCTGTGGTGTGTCGCAGGCGTCCCCATCATTGAGCACCAAATGGTCGCACAGCTTATTGCGGATATGGCAATTGGTGTGGAGGCCTCGCGCCTGCTTGTCTATCGTGCGGCCTGGGAGATTGACCAGGGACGACGCAACACGTACTATGCGTCGGCCGCGAAGGCCATGGCGGCGGATGTCGCAAACAAGTGCGCCACGGACGCAGTGCAGGTGTTTGGGGGCAACGGATACAACAGGTGTGTGTCTGTGTGTCTGTGTGAGCATGTGCCTGTGTGGGTCTGTGTGTGTGTGGGTTTTGTGTGAATGTGTGTGGGTGGGTTTGTATGTCTACATCTTTCGTTTGTTTGTCTTTTATGTTCTCTGGGACACATTCTGACTATTATGGGCGTGCTCCATTTGCGCACGTGACAGCGAGTATCCCGTCGAAAAGCTTATGCGCGATGCAAAGATCTTCCAGATCTACGAGGGAACGGCACAGATCCAGCGTGTGATCATTTCTAGGGAGCTTGTCAACATGGGCAAGCTCCCCGTGTAAGCGCAGCAAGTGGCCACCGGCATGTGATCAACAGTACGACGGGTTGAGATGCTTGCGTTTGTAAACTCTCTGTCTGTCTGTCTGTCTGTCTGTCTGTTTGTTTGTTTGTCATGTATGTTTGTTTTATTCACACAAACAGGATGAAAGGGGATGTGGCGCTTGTATGGAATGTATGAATGTGTTGCATGGATTGCTGGATGACTCACATGTCCGAGGGGAGTGTGTGTGTGAGGGATAAATGGCACAAATGAATCGCGAAGAATGTGTGCGCTGCTCTCCATATGTTAATTATAAGGCGATAAGTGCGTGCCATAGTGTTGGTGCATGTTTGAGTGGTAAGTACTCGATGCACACAGCGCTCAAACACAGACACAAATACAGACACAGACACAAATACAGACACACACA
>CALSCR010000773.1:0-14427 GCA_943704495.1 Pigoraptor chileana
CACACACACACACACACACACACACACACACACACACACACACACACACACACACACACACACACACACGCACTGACACACACACACACGCACACACACAAACACAAACACACGACACGCACCGTTTCAGGAGGGGCTTCCCATTTTTTTTCCTTGAAAATTCGCGTCCCGCCAAATTGCAATGTTGCTAAGGTGGGGTGTTTTATTACGACGGCCTCCTTGTGTATAGGATTTGTATCGTCTACATTGTTATTAACTCAACGAGAAATTGTGAAAAAAGGCGTGTGTCCACCCACACAATTTTTCAATTTTCTTTGAAAATTTACAATAATAATAAAATAATAATAAAATTTATGATTATTTTTGACCCCCGCTCCACTCAGCTGACGGTGTCCGAATTTGGAAAGGTTGAACCGCAGACCCCATAGAAATCACAAATAATAAAATCTGACAGCCCCTTTTCGGGAACAGATTGCAGCAAATGCAGCACAAAAAAGGCGCCAACTTTTGAAATTTCGAAACTTTGAAACACAAAGTCTCTATTTTCCCGCCACATCACGTGGTCACGTACTGTTTTGCAAACTTTTTACTGGTCGGCAAACTTGTACTCGCATCAGGAAAATGTATCATTCTGTACCACACAGAACACGGCCTGAAAAGAGTGCGAAACAAAGGTCGGATGAGGAAAAAAACCAATGATTACAACATATACACGCGCGCGCGCGAACGCAGTTTATCGGCACACTAAGTTAGACAGCCCTTGCCGTCGACTTTGTTTCCGCCGGTGTGACCATCCGAATAATGATCGAATCGGGAGCATGGCTGCGAATATAAAAAATGAAAGTGTAAGACGCCTGTTGCAAAATAAAAAATATGAAAAGAACAGCCGAGCATCCAACCCGGATCCACTTACTCTTTCTCGCCTTCCTCAAACGTGTATGACGACGCAATCGCCAACATGGAACCGTCGGCGCTGAATGAAAGCGACGCAATGCTGGCGGGATACTGATGAAATTGGCAGAGGCGCTTCTTGTTGACAGCATCCCAAACATTGACAATGCCATCCGATCCACCCGTGGCGAAAGTTCCGTGACTGCGGTTTGGCGAGACGTCGGATTCAAATCAGTTACCCACACACGCAATACTCACACAAAAGCTGCAACATAACCAAAAACGAAGAGTATATAACTGCAGCTGTGGATGTCACAATCATGATAAAAACGTGGGCGAACATTCCAGAGTCAACTTACATAGGATGAAAGGCAATCGAATTGACGGGATAAATTGTCTGCACTCCATTCGCATCTGCCTTTCGGTGGCACTTGAACGCATACTTCCTCTTCTGAATCTCCGGTGAGGGATCGAGGAACTCAACCGCCACGCGCCCCTCGATCGAGCTAAGTACATATCCTGTTTGTTGATTTGTTGATTGTGCCGATGCAGTGAATTGAGGAGCAATCATTGCACACATGCATGAAGGCAGAGTTCAACAACGCGAGAACTAATCATAATTGAAACGGCAGTAAATGGTGCCCATTTAAACAATGCATCTGCTGCCCACCTTGTGCATCTGGCGACGAGCGAATGCATCGCGTCTGAAACTTCAACGAAGACTCGCGCTGTTGCAGCTCCCTATCCATATTGCGCATGTCCCACACATACACATGACGACCTGCCGTGCCCACAATCAGCTTCTCATCGGCCGCCGAAATGGAAAATACCTACACGGAGTGTGTAAAGTATGCAAACAGCAACCGGAACGAGCGGTGAAGCGTGAATATGGAACCCGTGAACAATGGGAACATCAGCACACCCAAAATTGCTTCCACGTCCTTTTACAGTGGTTAGCATGTAGGATTCCAGAAGCCTGTGTCTTGGCCGCCGCGCCCATGCACTTCACAAAGTGTATGGTCGACAGAGACAATGCCACCCACCTTTCCGGGCTGTTGGCTTGTAGCCACGCATGGTTGCGGCGAGCGCACATCCCACAGCTTAACAGTCTGGTCCCATGATCCAGTCACAATGAGCTGGCCAGCGCCAAAATAGTCGATGCAGCGAATGCCTTCACCGTGGTACCCCAACACACGCTCAGAGTGGGCATTAAAGTCATAGCTGCCAAAGGAGATGTCGTTGAATGTCAGGCTTCAAGACAGTGAGTGCGGAAGTGCATCACATTGCAACAATGCAGCTTTGCAGGGAGTCGTCCAGACCACATACTCACTATTTGACAGCCTTATCGAGTCCCGCACTTGCGCCGTGTGTGTTATCCGTAAAGCAAATGTCCAACGCAGCGGAGCTGTGATGAAAAGTTGCCCTCAGAATCTTGTTGGGCACATCGTATAGCCTCACAGACTGCACTTGCGAGATAAAAGGAGGCAGCCAAGTATCGAAATAAGGATAGACACATGAAACAAGGAATCGGCGACCACATTTACGGGTTCTGCCAGTCCCTGGATGGCAAGTAAACGGATGCTCACTCATGTCTCTGTGCCATTTTTCAAACTATGCATGAAACGCAAGACCAGTCCATGGACTCCACAACTGCGTGAGACACCAACTCAGATCATGTTGACAACCGCTTTGCTGTATCGAAACGCACCGTGTCCCAAGACGAAGCGAGCAGGAAGTTTGCATGTGTGGGTCCAAATCGCACAGACGAAATTCCATCGGATGGCGGATTGGACAGCTCAAATTCGTTGGGAAAATCAACCTCTGTCATTTTTATGTGCGTCCCCCGACACGAGGGGCGTGAAATGGGGAGAGAGAGAGAGCGAGAGAGAGAGATCAAGAAAAATTGCTCAAAGTGACCTGACCAAATGAAACAAATTGAACGTTTTTTCTCTTCCCAACACAGAGACTTTCAATCTGAAATATCCTCGGGATCCCTCTTCTTTCACGAGGAGACATTAATAGTTTGCAGAGACGACAGATTCAGCAGTGAAGGTGAATTTGACGCATGTGAGCGCGCGAATTTGTTTCACAAGTCGTTTCTTCCGAGATTTCGGTGTGGTTTTTATTTCGTTACATTTTTGCGATATCTCGGACATATTCCGCCGACACAACAGACCGGCGACACCGTTACAAATTTTACCCGCAAGGGACTTACGATTGTCGGCACGAAAAAAAAGACGGATGGATTGGTAAGATCAGAATCAACCACAAACCTTTTTTTCAAAGTTTGCGTTAGTTGTTGTTTGTCTCCCTCCCCACTCTCTGGCACTTCTCTGAGCCGTGCCGTGGAGCAGCTGGATTGGTACTTATGGGCAGCGGCCGAGGGTTCCATCCCCCGACGGCAACGCCTATTCGCGTGGCGATTATGACTGAGAACGATTGAGATTGGCTATGGGGATCGTTTTGCAATTATTCGAAACTGCATAACTCCTCTATTTCGCGGTAAACTCGAAGTGTATTTGGGTCATCTTGCGTTTGGAAAAACGTGTTCAAGCGATGGCACAGGTAACTACTGCTCCGCACATCCTACAAGCAGTAATAAGTGTCTACACAGACGTTGTAAATCATCGCTTGCATCAACCATTGACATTGTGCATATGTGAATGCTCTCACAATTGTTACAACATTGCAATCGCAGTTTCCAGCCTGGGCCTGGGCCGTTGTTGCCGCCTCGTGCGCATTCGTCACCATTGATCCGTGGTTAATACTCTACGGCACTCTATATACTTTGTTTGGGACGATTGGCTTCCTGTGCGCTATTTTCGTGATTGGTTCAAGGTTCGCCCATACTTGCATCCATGTGTACAACCACTCCCGATTCAGACTGAATTTGTTGTCGGCTGTGTGACTCGATGTTCTTTCTGGTCACTATTCCTGTAACCAAAACGGGATATTGTCTAATCTTTTGTCTTGCAAACACTTTTGTCCGCCACAAATAATGTTTCCGCAGCAAACGCTCTCTGAAGTACTTTGGAGTCACGGGAAATGCACGTCTGGGAAGGACTGCCAAGGGCATGCCGCAGGTCATGTGTGCGCTGTCGTCGGTTACAAACAGCAAGGGAGACAAGCGGCTGACGGGGGCCAGCATCATCGACACACTGCTTCAACAGGTGCGCTGCGCGTGTGTATGATCGTTGTGTGTGTGGGTGTGTGGGTCAGTGAGTGGGTGTGTGGCTAGTGTGCATGTTTGCCTGTTGGATTTGCAGTGACTCATGCCAGTACGCTCGCGTCCCATGTTTCTCATCGCCCGCAGGTCATCGACTACTCCTTCCGCGATTTCATTGAGTTTTGGTACTATGATTTTAGCAAAGATCCGCACTTTATCTTCCACACGCGCCAGACAGTGTCGACCGCGATCATACGCTTTGCGGGGCGTGCAAAAGAAATGGATGTTGTCACTCTGTTCAGCGTCAACTATGTCGACGAGTTCATCAACCACCTGCGATGCTTTCGCAAGGCGCAAGAACGCGTCGCAGCAACTGAACTAAAGCGATCGACCGATGATCTCACTGCAAAGGGAGGGGAAGATCCGTACGAGCGCGAAATTGCCGAGCGCTTCTTTGAGATGGAGAAGCAGCATGCTGCGGTGTGCATGTCCGAGGAGGCGGAGAAGGCATACCTGGAAGACCTGTCCGAAGTGCTGCTTTTTCTTCTGCTGCCCGCGGACGACTTTCGCAACAAGCCTCTGCGGTACATGGTGCGGGAGCTCCTTGTTTCCAAGGTGTTTATGCCGGTCGTGGAGATGCTTGCAGACCCAGACTACATCAATCAGACGATAGACATGTGGATTCCGCAGTCGGTCCTCACCCACGAGACGCTGATGAAGACGATCAAAATGTGCGTCACACCAGACGACCTCATTGTCATTTACGAGAAGATCAACCGCGAACTCGCCGAGCTCGATGTCCACTTTCAAGCGGCGTATGGAGCGCGGAGGGGAAGTGAGGCATCTGCATCCGGGGTAGGTGTTGCGGATGAAGTCGCTGCAGACGCCGAGCACCTGATGCCGACGTCTGCGTTGGGAGGCGACGACGCTTTGACGCCGGGGGGTGCTAAAGTGGGTGGTGCGACGGGTGCGGGTGCGGGTGCGGGTGGCACAATGACCGACCAGGGACGCAAGCAACATCGCCTGCGCTGTCTCTCTGCGCGACGCCTGTGCGAGCGTCGTCTGGCTGAATTCAACAGGACGGACGTCATTTGCCCACTCCCCGGGCAGAGCCGTGATCCGCAGTCGTTGCCGCAGCGCACGTCGTCGTTGACGCTTGATTTTGTGTTGACCAACAGCATTGCCATCACTTACTTTATGGAGTATCTGGAGTCCACGAAGGAGCTCCTGGATCTCCATTTTTGGCTTACTGTGGAAATGTTTCGCACGACGTCTTACCTGCGGGGAAAGCGGCCCATTGACACGACTGCATCGGGACCGGGTCCTGGTGCACCTGGACAGAATTTGCCGGCCTCGCCATCGGTGGGTGGCAGTAGTATAACGTCGGCGTCGTTTCACTCTGTCACATCAATGCGGTCGTCTCGGGATTCGTCTTTAATGACGGCATTGGGTGAGGGTGACACGTCGGCAGAGGCTGTTGCGGCGGCGGCGGTATCGGGTAACGTGCAACTGTCCGCCGATGTCCCCTCGGGTAACACGGGACTGAATATTGAGGCCGACCCGGAGTACGATGACTCGCTGCGGACGGAAGCACTCAGAATATACGACCTCTACATGGGCGAAAGTGCGTCCCCGCGCATAAATCTGGGCGACAAAGTGTGCGCGCACGTGTACCAGAGGATCATGAAGAGCCCGTCTCCCAACGCCTTTGATTCTGCAGTGGTGCGTGTTTTGTGTCGTAACACGCGTTTGTGAACGTATCCAGCCACCTGGCAGTAGTAGCCTCTGTCCGTCCATCCTGCAAGGGATTGGGGTGGTATGTGTTTGTTAGTATTGGCTTACGTGTCCTGAGACTGCCTGTGCTTAATCCCAACTTCCTCACATTCGTCTTTCCTCTCCCCCTCGCACGCACACACACACACACACATACACATGTACACATACTCTTCACTACAGTCCAAGGTGTATGACCGTCTGATGAAGCACTTTCGCAAGTTCCGTCGCAGCCAAAACTGCACGCGCCTCATTAATGACCTCGATTTGATCGACCGCGCCATCGAGTCTGACGAAGAGGCATCGGACGGTGCGTGTCTGTGCATTTGTGTGCGCTGTGCGAGCTCTTTGCACTCTATTTCAATTTCACCGGATGTTCTCGCTTTTTCTGCAATCTAAACCTGCGCTTTTCCGTGTGGGGCTTGTGCGCACATGTTATGTGTTTATTACGACTGTAGACCATCTGGAGGACGGTGCGTCTGGCGACGATATTGTGGGACCCCTGCTGCGTGGCGAAAATGCAGAAACAGCCTCGCTCTTGCCGTCAAAGCGCATCAGTCTTGATGAGCGGGCCTCGCAGGCGCCCTTGGGTCGGCCTTCCATCGTCGCCGCTCACGGGGAAGACGCCGAGAGCGTCGCCTGGGGAGCGTCCATGCGCTCAATGGGTGGGTTGTTCTCTCTTTTTGTTGTTTTGCTGGAGCGCAATTGTGGAGTTCATTCTTGCATCGTACTCTTTTCGTGTGTCAACGTTTGTTTCCCACGGAAATTCATGGTGCTCATAATTGGTTTTGTCTGTCCTGTTCGGTTTCCACCCGTCGCCAAAACACAAAAACAACAACATCACGCACGCCACACGCACAGAAATCCGCGGCGACGTTGCCGTCTACATCATGGAGGTGCGGCGGGAGGACGGCACGGGTGTCTTGCAGTGGACCATTGCTCGCCGCTACAGCGACTTTCACGACCTTCACATGCAACTGCAGAAGAAGTTTCCCAACATCGGCGACTTTGCCGAGCTTCCACCGAAGCGCGCCTTCAAGAACCTCAGCAAAACGTTCCTTGAGAACCGGCGACAGGCGTTGGCCCTGTACCTGTCGCAGCTGCTGTCGCCAGCGGTGATCTCGCGGAGCAGGAAGATTGAGGATCTAATCGGATCTTTTCTGTCGTACGGCGCATATGAGAAGGAATATGGTGGCATTGCGCGCAAGATGGATTCAATCGTCAATCCGATTGTGAGCGGAGTCAAATCGGTGGGACACAAAATACGCGACATTGGGGAGGACATCGAGTCTGTGTTCAAGGCCGACGGGGTGCAGGGCGGATCACGTGAGCACTCTGCGGGCGCCGGCGGTACGGGGCGCACACGGAGCGGGCGCACCGGATCTGTGCTTGAAGACTGGAAGGTGCGATAACTGTGTTCTCGTTGTGGTGGCATGCGATGTTCCCGTTGTGGTGTCGTATTTGTGCAAGTGGTGTTGCATCTCACATTCATGTGGCTGTTTAAGTGACGTGAATGTACGTGGTCATTACTAATGGGTGAAATGGGATATTTCTTAATGGCCGCTATTGCAGACAACGGCCAACTTCGACATGGAGGAGGACGAGAACATTCCCTTTCGCGTTCTTCTTGCCCTTCTCGACGAAATCCTCGAACTCAAAAGCCGAAACAAATGGCTGCGTCGGCGTGTGATGGCCCTCATCCGGCAGGTCATCACGCAGACGTTCGGTGACACAATCAACAGGTGTGTGTGTGTGTGGGTGTTGTCGTGTTGTGTGTGTGTCTGTGTCTGTCTGCGTCCTCCAATTCCTCCTCCTTTTCACTCATACATTCTCACATCCCAATCGTATGCGCATTGATGTGACTTTGTCTCCTTTTTTGTTAATTTGAGTCACGCCATTCACGTAATAATTCTAAATTAACTTTGAATAATCGCGCATTCCTCTTCTAAACCACTTTTTTATTAGGAAAATCGTCGAATCTGTGGATTATTACACGTCGTATGAGCAGATTGCTTACTACATCACGCAATACCGCGACTCGATGTGGCCCGGCGGTGTGTTGGGTCCCCCGTATGTCCCGCGCACCCCGGAAGCAAAACTTCACACAAAGCTCGATGCAAAGGCCAAGATTCTCGGGAGCATGCCTGGTGCGTTTGTGATGCGCATTTATGATGCTCACCGCACCATGATGGATTGTGGGATTTTGTGTTCCCCTTCGGTGTATGTATAGTTGTTTTTTGTTGCAGTTGTGGTCTGGCACACTGTTCAATATTCCCTGCATTGACTGCTTGGGCAGACCACAAATTATTTTGTGCCGTGTTTTATTTATAATTAGCCCATGCCCGCTCTCTCATACCCTATGCATTGCTCAGACGACCTCAAGCGCGTTGTCGGCGGCGAGAACTGTCGTCGGAGTGGCCTGCGAATATTCGACATGCTGCAGCAGCGGCGCCTCAACAAGCGCCTCGTGTACTGCATGCTGGAGAGCACACTTCAGCGCCTGTTTCCCGCCGTGAACTTTGGCGACATCATCAAGAGGCTCCACGCCGGACGCAAGAAAAAAGCCTACTGAGCCGTTTTGACGCGAGCAGTGCCTCGTAGGCCCGTCTCCTCCGGTCAACAGCACGTGACCGCCGGAGAGACTGAGTGGACGAGCCGAATCAGTTGCTTGCGTAGACGCGACGCCGTTGGTCACGTGCGTGCCGTTTGGCAGTGGCAACCTTTTTTCTGTAACATAGCTATACATAAACAATCATAATTAGAACTGCGAGCAGCCAGTGCTGTGAACTTGTTGCCACTTCTGACAAAAGGATACACAAGGTTGTTTCGTTTTGACGGTCGAGTTTCAGACAACGGCCTGACTCATGTGGAAGTCTCGCCTCTCAGTGACATGACTGTAATTAAATTGTAGTTCAAATGGATTTGTCAGTCACTCTGCCTGCTAAGGCAAATGTAGCGGGCTCGCCGCCGACAGATTGTCACAGGCTGCCGGCATCAAACAGCGCAGGTATTTATGCCAAGTAAGCTTCACTATTATAGTAGTCGTTTCTGTTCGGCCTGTCACCAGCAACAGCTAAGTGGGATTAATGCTGGAGAACATTATGAGAATGCTCTGACTCAGTACCAACAATCAGGTGACCTCCCACTCGACGTCTGCCAAAGGCAAAGACAAACAAATACATTCATTCGTCACGGTGTAACAGTTATGACTCGCCGGATTGTCACAACCGAACGTGTTACTCTGACCTGACCTGGACCAGCAGCCGCGTGCTCCTACCGTCAGGATTGAGTCAAAAGAGGAAGGCATACTGTAATGCCACAGAAATGATGAACTGTATAACTGTCCAGTCAGTGAGCTGAGTCGAGTCAGTCTGACAAATACAGTGTCCGTGATCAATGTGAGGGGGCGTAAATTGTTCCAATTGCTTCCGTACGGTAACTTCATGCCATGTGCGTTGTGCACGCTTTTTTTCTATTAATTTCGGGCAACTGCGAGTGCAATTCAGTAAAGTACCGCGCCAGTCGCAGATAATTATAAGACATGTGATATCAACTGAAGTCAAACGCAGCAGACTGACCAGACGAGTCGAGAGAATGATAACCGATGCAACGGAATTTGTCGCAATACTAACCGCCCCAACAGAAAATGTGCACGGAACCAGACAGCATAACGCAAAATTCAAAAAAGACAAAACTTCAAATACAGCTGCGATGGTGCACTATAAAAAACACAACACAAACACTTTTCCAACAACAAATGTATACAAGAGACACAACAAGACAACACAGCTGCCAAGTCCCTCACATTACTGTGAGGACTGACGCTGCAATTAGCAGCATGCTCCGACCAGGCTGTGACGACACTCTTCTTATCGACACCGCACCGTAGATGATGGGCACACAGGACGCCAATAAAAAGGAATAAACGAGTGAGCCGCCCACCGCCCACCCAGGGGTAAGTGCACTCGCATAGCGCCCACACCATATCATCAATGGCAATATCCCAGTGGCGACGGAACGATGGCTACATGGTCGACGTCCGCGGACCAATGCCACCGCCGTCGGAGCTGAGGAGGCGACTGAGAGTCCCCTTTGTCTTCTGGGTGCCCTTTGCGTCTTCGGCCTTCTTTTCCTTGTCCCTCTCCTTCTGCTCCTTCTCCTTCTTGCGCTTGTCGTCCTTCACCGTCCCGCCAACATCCGCCTCCCCAACAATCCCCGCATTGCTCGAGCGAAACAGAAATGGCCTCCGCTTCGACGACGGCGACCCCGCATCCCTATGCGACGCACTCGGCGACGATGGCACCGACACTGCCACAGTGGCCGTCCGCATGCGCGGCTCCACGCTGTGCGACTTCTCCCGCAGCGACGCCGGTACCTTCAGCGTGCCGAGGTCGTCGTCTCGGCCCGCGCCAAGCGTGTCCCCCGCGCTCGTGAGACCCGTGTTTGCCTTTGACATTGTGTGCGCCTTGGGGCCGTCGAGCAGCGCCGACGACGAGCTCGTCTTTCTCACCGTCATCTTGTTAAACAACCGCGACGCAATCGTGCGCTTCTGCTCCGCCGCCTGCCGTCGCGAGTCTGCAGCCGCCTTGCATATGTTCTCAATGACCGACGCGCGGTATCGGCGGAAGGGCTCCTGGAAGCTCTCCGATTTGAGCGCCGCCCGCTGCCCATTGATGAGCTTGTTGAGGATGAAATCGCGCATGGCCGGCCCCCGCTCGAATATCTCACCCGGGAGAAACGGCGTAAACTCAGGTACGCTCTCCTTCTTTGCGACGGCGACGCGGTAGAGCGTCTTGCCACCCACGCGCGCGCACAAACTGACAATTATGACGACGTGAATAAAGTGCGAGCGCACCAAATTGGGAGAAATGGGCGCCTGTACCGACTCGCCCCCGTTGGCGGTTTCATCGACAAACACAATCAGACACACGTCATTGCCGAGGTGACGCTTCCGCTCGGGCTGCTGCGGCTGTTCGTTGGCGTATGGTAGAAGAGTGCTGACGTGGAAGATAATCTCATTGCTATTGTGCTCGCTGTAGTATGCATGAGGCCCCGTGAGGTCGTTGCGAGTGTCCAGACCGCCGCGGTACTTCTCCCAGCCTTTCAGCGTAATTTTGTCGCCGATTGTGTCGAGAAATTCGTAAAACCCGGCGCTTCCGTCCTTGTTTGAGAACATGTCAACCTCGTTTGTCTGGCCGTCCTTGGCATAAAGCACGCCGAACTTGTACTGGCGCGGATAGTAGAAAATGTGGTTACTGTGATATGTATGCGTGTGTGAGTGCGGTTTTGCAGGAAATTAAATTGAGAGGTGAGGGTTGCAATGAGTGATCCGAGAAGACGATAATCGATGGATGAATGACCACACAAACGTACACAAAGCTCCATTGCACCAACTCCATTGAAGACCCATTACAGAGACACTGTTTTATGCGAGAGAGAGGGAGACAGGGAGGGAGACAGAGCAAGAGTCACAATGAGCTCTCCCTCGCACGCTCCATTCGTGCGTTCACCCACTCGTCTTCCAATTGGAGGAGCCGCGCTTCGCTTCCGGGGTAGTCGACAAAGGTGGACGCTTCGACGTCAAAGACAAAGTCACGACCAAGCGTGTCGCTGAACTCACGTGACGCGCACTCGAGGGCCCACTCAGGCCCACTGCGCGCAACAAACAGCAAAATAAGGACGATAAACCAATGTATGGAAGGTTCAACAAGTGCAAGTCGATCCAATGTGCGACCCACAAAATAAAGAGTGGTAATCAAAGTTCAATAAATCTGAAGCCAACAGAGAAAAACAAGTGGGAATAGTCACGGACAAGCTATTTGAAAATCCGCGCATACAGCAATTGCCACACAGACATAGACCCACCCACCCACACAGACATAGACACACACACAGACAGACAACTTACCCAGCGGCGGCCTTCTTGCCCCACTTCTTGATGATGCGGGACTTGTCGTGGCCGGCGAGCACTGGCGGCGTGAATGCAGCGAGCCCAAAACCGAATTTGGTCCATACGATTGTGCGATGCGTTGGTTCATCAGGCCTGGCGACATCAGACTCCTCACTGCGGCAACACAATGCAGGCACACACACACCACACCGCGACGGCGCAATAAGAGAGAAGAATTAGTGCGGTTTAAAAGGGATGTGCCTGCAAATTCAAACACACCACACACATACGCAAGCAGTTGGACATACAAGCAAACACCCACTCTTCGCGCTTCACAATCGAGACGATAATGGTGCCTAGCGTGGGATGGATTGTAGACAGCGATGCATGCGAATGCCCCGCGAAAAAGTGCCGCCACCACCGATTGTCGCGCGTCGTGCCAATCAGTTTTGCGCCCCGTCGACCTCCCATGACAGAAACCTTCTCGGCGACATAACCGTCCGTTTCCGCAAGCAGCGGCCGCTGGGGAATCTTCTGGCGCACGCTCGGCCGGCGCAGCACCCACAACAGCCCTGCCTCGCGGGGGTCCTCGAGCGGGCCGACAGAGTCCCCGCCTTCGGCACCATCGGACGCCACCGACGAGATGGATATCATCGACGAGCGGTTTCCCGACCTCTGCGATTGCTTCCGCGAAATTATCGAGGATCGCTTGATTGCAGTCGGCGTGTGCTCCATTGCTCGCTGCGTCGTGGGGCTGGAGGAGGACGTGCATGCAGTAGCAGTTGCATCGACCCTCTCATCGGTGACGGGGGTGGGTGTGATGGAAGCAATGCGGGCGTGATCAATCGACCGGCGCACTTCATAGGCGCGCGATATCCGCCGCGAAGTCGCAACGGCCGCGTGCGCGACATCCGGGGTCGAGTCTTCGTTGACAGCCGGGGACGCTGCCTCCGTGGTGTCGGCGGGCTTTGGTGACGGGGTGGCCGCCGCACTCGCAGCCGCCGCACTCGCAATTCGGGCTGCTTGTGCTTGTGCTTGTGCTGCACGCTCAGCCGCATCTTTACGGAGTTGCACACACACCTTCCTCGCCTTCCAACCGCGAATGTGTGCCTGGAAACACACTGCGGCAGCGCGGGTGAGCACGAAGCGGCGGCGGTATGAAAAGGCCCGGATGGCGCCAGTGACGATCCTGGCAGAGCGGTCGCGTCGCTGGGCCCAGAACACCCGAAACGCACGCTGAATCTTTTGGGCTGCGCGCGTGTAGACGACACAGAGGAGACGATCGAGTGCGGCCTCTTGCTCCATGCCCATGAACACACGGGTGCGCCCAACACGATACCCCGCCGCAGGCACAGGCGGTCCCGTCGGAAGCGCAATATGCAGTCCCCCGGTCGGCGTCGAAGGCGTTGTTGGCGTGCGCGGTGAGCTTGGGACGCGCGGGCTGTTCGCTCCGGACGCCCCCTTAACAGACGCCAGGTAAGGCGAGAGATTGTCGAGGAGTGTTTGGCATAGGTCCTTTGAGGCTGCCAAAACGCCACTCACTGTGAGAGAGACACGCCGCTTCGCCCGCGGCATCAGCGCTGAAAACTTCCGGCGAAACTCTCCAAAAGTGTAACGCACCGGATATCCGGCCTTGCGGACGCGGACCGTCTCGAGGAGGCCGAGGTAGTTGAGCTGCTTCCGCACAAACTCACCGTCAAACCACCCGCCCTTAAGCTGGCGGTTGGGCTTGATACATCGCACGAAAAACGGGTTGCACGTGCTCAGGTTCTCCATGAGGACACGGAGAGACTCGCGGAACTGGCCGCCAACAGACCTGGGCTTTTTGGAGCGTCCCATGCTCGCAGAAAAGTCCTTTTGCGCTTCGTCGGCGGCGGCAGCAGCAGTGGCAATGCGACGGACCATTTCGCTCGCACTCTCGCCGAGGAGCGCGATTGCGGATGGATCGACGGCGTCGCGGTTCTTTTCGAGAAATCCCGACGTGTTGTAGTAGACAGTCCCCGCAAAGTGGTGCAGGCCAAACGTCTCCTTGGAGCCGGGCTTCACGCGGTACAGAGGGTTCTGCGCATGGAGCTTGTTTGCCTGCGCACAGTTTGATTTTTTTTGGTATGTTTTTTGGTTTGTTTGTACACGTATGTGCATTTGTGTATGTGTGTGGTGTTGCGGGATTGCAAATTTTAGATTCTTGAGTCGCGATGATGCCCATTTTCAAACACTTTCCATTCCTTTGTTGAGGGACAGCAAGTAAAGAGGTATATGCACACACACACACACACACACACCTTCTCGACAAATCCAGAGTCCGATCCCTTTGGTACCATGCACTCTTCGTCGACGAGCGCGAGCAGTGCCATTGACTTTGAGCCAATCAAGTCGAGGCATGCTTGCCCATCTGTAAAGTCCATACGCTCCCAGTCAATGTCCTCAAGCTCATACATGGCCTGTTCCGCCTGCACACACACATAAAATTGTGTTTGTAAAGTATATGCGTGTGTGTGTGTGTGTGTGTGTGTGTAAGTGATATCAGTAATTGAAAGGGATGTGCGTATTACGTAGTCACGCAATAAAGATTGCCGCAATACAATGCACAATACAGCACTAGACCGACATAAACCGTCAGAATGCAGCAATACCACAGCTCGCATTCAATACATAGTGCGGAGTCCTTCATACAAACAGAACATACACAGACAGAAGAGGGATAAGT
>CALSCR010000776.1:0-28454 GCA_943704495.1 Pigoraptor chileana
GGGGTGGGTGGGAAGGGAGGTTCTCTTCCTCCTTCTCCCTTCTATTTATTATTTATTCGTTGCTTTCTTCCAACGTCTGCAAGCTTAGCCTCCCCCTCTATATTTGCATCAGTCAAGGTCCGGCCGTGAGCACGTGAAGCTCCGCGCGCCTTTGTATGCCGTGGCGCGGGCGACGGGCATCATTCAAAAATCTCCCGAAAAACGAGACCCCCGCTCTCTCCTGATAAGACCCGACGGCGCGTTTGGAACCCTTTTTTCCTTCTTCTCCGTTCAATACTTTCTTTTCAAACTGAAGCCGACGTCGACAATCTCAATACTCTTTTTTCGCGGGCTTTTTTGCCCTTCCAAACTATGAACGACGACAAAAGATAGTTGTGCGTGCAGACCTAAGTTTTATTGGAGGCGCCCTGCAACGGGTCGTCCCGCACCTCTCTCCGCCAAATACGATTCGCCAGTCACACTTGCCACGCTTTCGCTTCTTTACGGAGGAGACTCCCTTATCCATGCGGTACTCTTTCTTCCGCCGCGTGTAACCACGCCCGACACACACCGATTTACAAAGTTTCCCGCCCACGGCTGATCACGCTGATTTATTCCAAATCGTTGACTAGAATAGTTCGGGATGCGACATACTTTGCATACTTCGAATGCCATTCGACCATTTTTGCACGCCCGAGCAATAGTTCGTTTTTTCTGCGCGTGCGACGTGCGAAAAAAGCCAACGACATACACCCAATCTTTCGCTGGTAAGCATTGCTTTTTATTGCATTTTTCCCCTTCGTTTTGCTATTCCTTTTCTTTCAACTTTAAAAGCTTTTGTTGCAAAGATAGATTGCGCACGGAGGATTTTGATTGACGCCCGTCCCGTCCCGATTTGGCAGGCTGGGCGAACATCACACGTCTGCAGCACATTTGTCAACGCGCGCGCACTTTCAGGCGCCCCGAAAATAGGCCTCGTGGCACATGCAGCTTGTGAGCTCCGAAGGATCTCCCTTAAACTTGATAAATTTCCAGCATCGGGTGAGTGCGCGTGCACAGTATAATTGATCTGCTTTTGAATCGGGGCAACTGGATGGTTATTGGGTGGGGGGAGCGACGCCGACTCATTGGGCTGTTGATGTCAACCCGCTCGTTTGTCGGACCGCAAAACTCGGCGGTGACTGAAGGAATTTGCACGGAAACCCGGTCGCCACGACTGGCGGCAATATAGATGACGCCACACTCGCCTCACACTCGCGCTATCACTCTATCACACTGCACCCTCACACTGTCCATACTGTCATACGACATAGTTTGGGTGGCGTCACGATTCTGCATGCGTCCGTTTTGAAGGCCAGGCAGATGACAACCGAGGGGTGGTGACAGCATCTGTTACCGGCGCACGGCAGTATTGTGCGCCTTATTCCGTCTCTCGCACGCAGTTGCACCAATATCCTACATGGCAATGTCGCATTAACCTATCTCTAACCACATTTCTGCGTCTTATTTGTACCCTCACTCTCTCGTCTGTGTGCCTTGCTCTTCCCATCCCAACACCCCAATCCCGATTCGACACTTCGTCCTCAACTGCGCCGTATTTATGCACTCGCGGTTGCGCCATCGCCCTCACGCACCTTGACATTACATTCTGGTTCTACTGATGGGAAACGCACGCGCGCGACGACCGCAAACGTCAATAACAAAATGGGGACAACGCTCTCTGTCTCTGAGCAGGTGTATTGCGCAGGTTGGAATGACGCTGTAAGCCTGCGGTCGCGTGTGTTTAGTTGCCAGGGACGCTGCGGGCCGTCGGGTCCAAGTCCATTCTTTTGTGAGAGACAAGGGCGCAAAGTCACACTAGCGGCCATCTCTTTTCCTCATCATGCCGGAAACGACAGACACCGATACCGACGCCCCTCGGGCCCCGTCACCAACTCGGGGCACTTGTGAGTTTATAATTCTTCATCTGATGCGTTTCATGTCTCTCCTTATTCACTGTTATAATTTATTTGCGAATTGTTGCTTTCTTTATGATGTAAGTCGAAAATTCTTTTTTTGTTTTGGTGCATGGATGCCCACATGGGACAGGCTATCCTCAAAACACAAATGTGCGAACACGACGACGCAAAACTAATTACGCACACTCAATTGACTTTATGCTCGTTGTTATGTTCGCGGACATCGCAGCCACGAAAGTAAGGGCACTCGTCTCCCCGGAAGACAGTACCCAAGCAGCTGCACTCGAGGCCGACACAACCACCCCTGCCCTTCTTGCGACCGTCGAGTCGCCCATTGCATCGCTTGGTCCCAAGCCGAGTGATCCGCTAGTGGTAGTGGTCCTCCCCAAAGAGCAGGGTGCGGGCGAAACGCCACTTGCTGAGAGTGCACAAGACTCTCACCCGCCCTCCGCCGTCGCAGAGGCATTGACCGACACGCGACATTCTCCGATTGTGGAAACGGCAGCGCCCACAGCAGGGCCAATCACGGCGCCTCCCCCGTCGGACGCACACAGGGGCCCGCCAGCGACGCAGGTGTCGGACAGTTCTTCTGCATCATCTGCTGGCCCGCCGCCCTCACGCAGCAAGCAGCCACATGGTGCGTCCCACTACCGCGACGCTGACGATCAGTCCCGGCATCAACTTCAGTACGGGCCGCAGCATCACGGGCACATGGTGAAGGACATGCACCGCCCTCCCATGCACATGCAACAGCAATCGTACGGCGTTCCCCCGGGCATGCCGCATCCCATCGTTGGCCATCCGTATCACCGTAATCCTTACGCGCCTTCAGTGGGCGGTCCAGTTATTGGAGGCCAGGTCGCATACGGGATGCCCTCGCACCCCCATCTGCACGGACCACAGGTACCGAACGCAGCCGGGGGAATGATACCTACGCACGGCGCTTCGTATCCCGCATATGAGAACAAGCCGAGCGCGCCGGCGTGCGTCAACTGTCAGCGCAGCCACCTTGCGTGCGACCGGAAGGTGCCGTGCGGACGTTGCGTCGCAAAGAACAAGGAGTCGACGTGCGCGCCGGCCGTGTACAAGAAGCGCGGGTGGCAGCTGGGACGCCGGCGGACGTCGCTGCTGCGCGAGAGGATGCAGCCGCACTTTGGAGGAATGTTCTACGGTGGCGTGCCATTTGGGATGGAGCCCATGATGGGCGGTCCGATGCAGATGCATCCAGGCCACCACATGGGAGGGCCGTACGCCCCCGGAGGCTTTGCCGACCCAATGATGTTGCCGCCCCCGCCGGATCTCGGTTATGGACAGTATCCCGATTCGAATGCTGTGCATGCCCTGTCGCTCGACGGAGACTTCTTGCACGCGTCGCCCGTGTTTTGCAACATGCTGGGGTACTCGGAGGCCGAGCTCGTTGGGTCAAATGTTGCCGAAATTCTTCATCCTTCGGACGTTCCTATGGTCATGAATGAGCTGCATGCTGCCCCCATGGACGAGGGAGGGCGAAGATTCCGATGCCGTCTCCGCCCTAACCACACGGACGCGTTTCTCCCTGTCGAAATATCCGGACGAGCTTACATGGGAGATCCGTCGAACGACGGCACGTACTTTGTTGGGACGGCGCGACCTGTGGACCAGTACGCCATGGAACCGTACGCCAGCGGCCAGATGCACCGCCCGCCCATGCATGGCGGCTTGCCTCCGCCCGGAATGCACGGGCGCCACGCGGTACCCGGGATTCCCGGGATTCCCGGGAGTCAGCCGGGGAGTCCGCGGTTCAATGCAAAGTGCGGTCCCGATGGCACGTGCGTCGAATTGTCACCAAATGTGCGGTACGTCCTTGGATTCGGGCAGACGGAGGCCATGGGGCTTTGGGGCTGCCAGATGGTCCATGGCGATGATCTGTGGAGGGTTGCCACATTCCACGACCAGATGGTTGCCGCCGGCCACGGCGCAAGCGGCGCAATGTCGTGCCGCATGCGCACAAAGGCAGGTGACTTTGTTGAGATCGATTTTCAAAGCCAGACTGTTGGAGAAGGACCTGGGTTGTTTGTTTCTTATGATGTTGGACTTCGGGATGTCTCGAGGCCCCCTGTCCACGCCCCGCCGCAGTCTGCGCAGTACGGTGTGCGCGGCGTGCAGGCGGATGCGGGCCAGGAGATGGGGCTTGCAGTGCGGCGCACAATGAAGGCGCGCAATGGTGGCGACAACAATCAGGGATCGCCCGCATACGGGGGTGTGCCTGGGGGTCAGGGCCCGCAGCCACGCGGCTACCCGGGCACACAGCCTGGCGATGCGTTGAGTTACGGCAGGAGCATGGGGCTGCCACCACAGCCACAACAACAGCAACGCCAGTAGAGCCGATGATGGGTGTTGTGTAATGTGTGCGCATTACTGCTTTTCGCGTCTGCTACCGTCCTTGATGCCCACTAGGGCGTGAAGTTTCGTTTCGCGTCGTCGTTGTCGCCGCCGGCGTTGTTTTTTGTTGCTGTTGCGGTTGTGTCTTTTCGGTCGCGTTTGACTTGTGTGCACTGATACTGACTGAAGGGCGGCGCGGTCTCCAACTTGATGCCGCCCGTCTGTGGATGTTTACTGTCTGTGTTTTGTGTCTGTTTTGCCTCTGGTTTTTTGTGCGTGGCCTGGCAGTCTGTGCTTTTCTCATTCTGTGACGTTGTGCGCATGTATCCGTTCCGGTCTTGCTCGCGGCCATTTGCTGTGTTTTGTCTGCGTTTCGCTCGTTTCTTGTCGTCTCTTGTCGTCTCTTGTCATTCTCTTGTCATTCTTTTTCTTATCGCTGTGAGTTATTTTGCGTTTGTGGTTTGTTTCCCAAAACGATAACACAGTTGTAAAATGGAGGTCCATTTTTGGCGAGTCGGCACGTGACAGCCAGAGTAGCAAATTATACGCGAGATCTCGAATATATTCCACATGCCTGGGATTGTATGGAGTTTCACCATAGTGACGTGCCCAGCTGATCCAATACTCACTCCATACAAACCGAGGGACCAATCAGCAGCGAGCGACTGGTTTTTTCCCTCTCAAACGATCTGCAAAATAACGGCCATTTTGATACATTCTTCATAGTGGAACGGGTGCGCCAAATAAAGGCCGGTCACTTTAGTGGTGTCGTTGTTGTGTGTGTGTGTGTGTGTGTGTGTGTGTGTGTGTGTGTGATTGCACATACTACTGCTCGCTGTGGACCTGTGCGTAATCACCACCATTCTCACGTTCGATTGGCGCGGCACGTCGCCATCGTGCGTTTTGCCAACCTTGCACAGTGGCTGTCACGCTGGGTTGTGGCCGTTACCAGACGTCCGTGCAGATTCATCCTCCTCATTCTGCTCGCTCGAGTTGCGTGACGTATGCTCGCTTGCCGCATCTACAACGAGATGAGAGGTTGCCCAGTCAATCATCCTCTTTTTCGCGTTCGCGGGTGCACCACCGGTAAGTCTTGCCCACTGCACTCCCTGATGTGCCTGTGCATGTGTCAGTCACTTGTGTGCACAGGCGAGTGGGGGTGTTATAGCTATTATGAGAGAAAGACACGGCTTCGGCTATGTTGGCCACCTTATCGTCACAAAGATGGGATCATCGAACGGCCGTGTTATTTTCGAAGGTGTCAAGCGGTTTATGGGCTCATGACTATGCCGATAGATCAAATTTGTGCTGTTTTGGGTTGGGATGGTCTGTTTTAATTGTGTTGGACGTGTTTCTTATCCCTTTTTTGTTTTTGTTTTTTTGCATCATCGTTTCCATTTGTCGAGCAGAAAGTTCGAGTCGACCCGGTCCTCGCTTTCAACACCCAGCAGTCATACTTGCATCGCATACAATTCTGTTGAATTTCATCGGCGCAAATATTACTGAGAACGTGCTGTACAGACATATTGTTGTTATTGTGGCGTGTTTTTTTAAATATTTGCCTAGCTTTCTGCGTGCTTATTTTGCTGTCGATTTCTTTACACGAGCGTACCATTGCGGCGTCGCAGCATCTCACTACATTTGTTCGTATCCTTTTTTATATACGTGTGTGTGTGTGTGTGTTTGTAATAATCCACGCACCACTGGAAGTGTTATCGAGCTGTTCCATGTTCATCTACAAGCATGGTCATCTCAACGCTTTCCTCGGGGTCTGTATTGGCCCTGGGCGTCGATTTTCTGGACCGCCACGACTCCATGCTCGTGGACGCAGATATTGATACCGAATTTTTCAATGCTGTTGAGTATTCGCTCGACGACCTGACCGACTCGTCGGCCTCATCACCAATGGATGTGTCTGGCGATCAGGCGTCGTGGGCATCGGCCGTCGTGGCGGACGTTGCCGTGAAACCGGCGACGTGGGTATCACCGGACTTTAACATTCCAACACCACCGTCGATGAGCGCATCTGCGGCTGCGTCGCCCGGGCGGGAAGAAAGGGAGTCTGAGCGTCTATCTGGCGATCTTGAGTCTTGGACAACGGATCTGCTTCTCAACCGCACCAATGTTGCCGACGAGTGTGACACTGAGATTATTGAGGCCTTTCCGGAGGCGAACATGTGGGAGTCTGTGGGCAACTACGCCTTTTCATTCTTTCCCACTGCCCCGCCGTCGCCCGTGCTGATTGCCCCGATCAGCCTTGACGATGCGGATGATCTTGCTCGCGAAACTATGCACCCCACCGAATGCTTCAAGCTTTCCTCTGCTGCAGCCGATGAGAAGCCGAGGGTGTTGTCACAGACAGCCAAGGCTGCACCGACCCCCGCCGCCACCGCCGCCACCGCCGCCGCCGCCGTGCAAGCGCATCCGGGTGCGAAAGGTGGCGTCTCGTCCACTGCAGTGCCGACTGCGCCGACCGCGCACACTCCGCTCGCACATCAGCCGCAGCCGCCGTCGGTGTCGCAGCGCATGGTGCAGCAGCAGCAGCACGTGACGCAGCGGCCGCACCAGCCCCGCCCCCACCAGCTATCGGCGGCTGTGGCTGCGGCTGCAGCACACGCCAAGCAGGGCGGTGCGATGAAGCTTCCGACGCGGCCGCCCGTGCCGTCGCCCAAGGCACACACGCCCCGTCCCCCCGTCCCCCCCGCGCACTTGTCGCACCACCAGCGCGTTCAGGCTACCATCGACAGCAGCTCTATTGTCACGCGCAAGATGGATGCCGACTCCGAAGACGAGGAGATTGATGTTGTGGGGCTCGCTGATTCTGCGCCGGCCCCTCCCGCGGGGTCTGTTGCACCCGGATCTACTCTGACGTCGATGCGGCCGTCGGCTGCTTCTCTTGACGACACGAACAAGCGAAAGGCCGAGGGGCCGGGGTCTGCGCTCCCGGCAGCCAAGCGTCCGCGAGTGATGCCTGGCGGGTCTTCACTGCCCATTCCAGGCATCGCGATGCCGAGTGCACTGGCCCGTCCGCTGGGCATGCCCTTGTCGCATGCCGCGATGGGTTCTGTGGGCAGTGGCGGCGCAAAGGGCGTCGCTGCCGTCGCCGTCGGCTCTGCGAGTGCGGCAAGTGTGGTGAATGCGAATCCCGTGCGCGGTGGCCGCCAGCCCTCTGCGGCGACGCTGGCGGCTGTGGCGGCGGCGGGGGGATCGTGTGCCGCGGCACTGGCGGCGGTAGCGGCGGGTGGAAGCGGGCCCATGGACACCAAGACGAAGCGCAAATTTCACAATGTGCTCGAGCGTAAGCGCCGGGACGACCTCAACAGGAGCTTCCAGACGCTGCAGAAGAAAATCCCCGACATTAAAGATAGCGCACAGGTTGCAAAGGTTCTTATTCTCCACAAGGCGGTCGAGTACATTGGGCAGTTGAAGCGCGCCGAGTCTGAAATTGACGCTGCGCGCAAGGCGGCGTCGCTCGAGAAGGACCGTCTGGAGGCACGGATGAGCAAGCTGCGGGCGCTCAAGGCACAGCAGTCGATGTCCGTTTCAGTCGCCTAGATGCAGCTGCTTTGATCGTATGCCTCTCTGCTTTTGTTTGGATGCCTGCATCCTTTTGTCTCGCGGTGTGCGCATGCTTGTGCATTACATCCTGGCAATGCGCTGTCATTTCAGATTGTTTGGGTGTGTTACTTTAAGTTGCGTGTGCGTGCTAAAATATCGTCTGGTGCGCACTTCTTTGTGATAGTATACGGTGGGAGTGGCTCAAGCCGCTCTTTGTTTTGTTCCTGCTGTCTCAAATGTATTACATCTGAAAGTGTTTCGGAATGAATGTTTGAGATATGCGATGCCTGCTTCAGTGTTGTGCTGTTGTTAGGTTCATCAGACCATGCACAGCCCATATCTACGGACACCACCGACACAACCGAGGTCAGTTTCCCGCCATACGCGGCAGCTTTCGCGCAATCGTGTCGTGACATTGCTTCGGCATGTGCAGTTGTATTTCGTACGCATGTTTCGAAAAGGTCGATCCTGCCGACTGATGCAATTCCTGCAAAATTGAAAGAAAACGGTGCGAATCAGCACTCAGCATATTCATTCGGCCTCAGCAGCTGAGCCAGATACTGATTGCTACGGAGTGCGGCCTGCTCGGCTGACGAGAAGATCGATTCCCTCGCAATGTCAAATAATAACAGGACCAAAGGCGATCTCACCTTCCCACATGAGAGAACGAGCTCTTGGATGGTAACAAACTTGACCTGATCAATTTTTTCTTCCCGGAAATGCATTCGATACTCGTCCGTGTTCAGAAAGAAAACGGAGCATGGGCCGGGCAACATGGCTGCAGCCCACAACGGCACGCACCAACAGAGCCGGATGCCATCAGATGGTGGGTATGGCAGGCCAGTACCAATTGACTATTCGGCTGCAGTGGCCCACTCGCACACACACATGCCGTAACAAAATCGAGCCGTTTCCAGTGGTATACTACTGAGTCAGACATGCCCCATCAACGGTGTCGGCTCAGTAATCCATCCGGCCGAACCGGCTGCGACTCAGCAAGCCAATTAAAGTGCGGCTTACCGGTTGATAAATCGTCTGCAAGTTGCTGCATTTCACTTGGCTTTCCGTTGCTACTAATGAAGAAAGTCGACACGTTTTGTCAGGCGGCAGCGGCGGCGAGTGCGATGGGCGCCTGCTTCAAATCCACGCCGCATGACAGCCCCGATTCACGTTCCCCGCCGCCAGTCTAGTCGCGCAATATCGCTCGAAATCGCCCAATCGAACGTGAGCGGAAATGTATCTGCAGTCAGTACCAACAACAACGGCCCCATTCAGTAGCGGAACGACTCAATGCGGCTGTCGGAACACCATTCGGGACACTGCCGTGAAGCGGGAGTACGGCCCGCGGCCAGGCTCACTGCACTACGACGAGGAAGAAAAACCCCTCAAACTGTTTAAACTGGCAAAGCAAAACACGATTAACAGCCGCTACTGCGCAGCGCGACCGAGTCAGATCGGGACAGCGTAAGGTTAGTACTCCGTAAACCAATGAAGCCACGGCAGTTAATTTGTTAGTACTGTATAAGCAGGCCGAGCACTATTATTATAGCTACAATTAGACTGTTTACTGCCAGACAACAAGACTTGTGACCAACTCGGTGACTAACAAGTACTATAGTAGTCACAGTCGGGAGGCGATACAGTAGTTCGACTGATAAAGACAGAGAGAGGCACTCCGGACGTTGAATTCAGAACTTCGGGTGCATAGCTTGAGGCGAACTCGTCCAATGGCACAATCCTCGGCACCCAGCGGATGGCAGCGTTCGGCTCGGCTTTCCCTGTCGGCATGTCGTCGATGTTGGTTTTGGCGCGAAATGCTTGCGCGCAGCGTTTAAGATAAGTGGATGGACCGGCGGCAAGGTCAAAGTACTCGGAAGTGGCGTGCATGGGGTACACTGCGGGGTCGGTGGAGGACTCGCACATAACAGGTTCGACGAGGGACCGCCCGAGTGCACATGCAACGTTGATGGCGGAAGCCAACACGTTAATCTGGTTCGTCTGTCCTCCCTGGCAGATGTCGACCATCAGAAAGGTTTCACGATCAACCCCATCTCGCCAGCGTTGATCGCAATGGTCAGGTGTCACCGGCCGTGCTTGAACAACCCCATCATTGCTGTCAGTGAAGTTGTTTGATGGCGCTTTGACATCCAGGCTTAGGGGCGTTGCTTGAGAGACAGTGTGTGCCCGCACACCACTGCTTTCGGCGACGCCACTGACGCAGCGGCGCTGGCAACAGTACGGATTCAAGATGCAATGCAGCGGCCGGCTCCGTCGTTGACCGAAGGATTGCACTCACGGATATTCTCGAAGCCACTGGAGCCAAGTTTGCTCCATCACTTACAACAGTGGGCATGATCGAAGACGGCGTCGCATGTGCTGCCAAGTCGGTTGCCACGCGCGCCACCCGTATATTGCGGATTTCACCCACTGAAAGGCGACTTCGCATTGAAAGCGGAGCAACCACAATTTTTAGTTCGGTCGCGAATGAGTTACTCGGACCACCGGCCGTGTCGGCAGCGTCGCTGAATTGTCCACGAGCAGGTTATCCCGCACAGGCAAGGTGCATTCGACACCCGGTAAGCATTGGCCGGCTATGATGTTGCCGCCGCTCATCAGCGCAAGTGTAACGACGAACGCAAACACCAATAAAGCAGTTGCGTAAACCAGCGTCTTGAGTGTTTGCACCTTCTTAGTCGGTGGTGCCATTCCCAGGTCAGTGACGGAGCCGCAGACTGACCGCCCCCGGCCGGTCCGCGGCGTCGCTGGTCTCGAAATCGCCGCCAACCGAACAAGAGTCACTGCCAGTGCACTGAATAGCAGCCGGCAGCCAGTGCACGATAAAGCGACTTCAGTGTTTCACCGCCACAGCAACCGCGATTCGGATGTGAAACGGCCCGGTTTACGTACGGTTTCAGACACAGTGAGCCGGACGCCGGACGGCGGAAAATCCCGTCGGCAGTCAATACGCTCGTGACAGTCGGGTACGGCGGGTGCTGACGGACGGCAGATAGACGGCTCCAGGACCGGGTCATCTGACGTGTGCGGTTGTGAGCGGTTGCACTCGCTCACTGATGCGCCAACTCAGTCCACGATGCCCTTTAGTCCGGCGGGTACCAGACGGTGTTCGAGCGTTGCGTTGACACGGTGCCGTCACTGACGATAGTATGACTACTGAACCGGTGCCAGTGGACTTATGAATTGTCAGTGGCTCCGTTACTATCTACTGAGTCTTCCGGTGGTGGCGCGATTTGGCCACAAGGCTACTGAATGGTCCGCAGGCACACGTGGCGCAGTGCCATTGACAACGTCACAACATGCACACGCACACGCACACGCACACGCACACGCACACGCACGCACACACACACGCCCACACACGCCCACACATACTCACACACTAACACATACGTACCTGCATGGTGGCTTGTGGCTTATCGCAATGGTTTGGATCACTGAAAGGGCCACGCGCCACTCGCCTACTGCATCCAACGGGGAGCTCTTCCTTAGGGACAGATTTTTGCACTGCGTCTCTGATGCGCGATCCCTCAAATAGGAGCCAACCCAACTCCCAGAACAAGACACCACTCTCTCGTATAATACACGTAAATCAGTTTCATCCGCTTTCATTGACAATAATGGCAACAAATGTCAGATTGGCGCCGCACTAGACGCCGATGTTGAGGCCACCGACGACCGCACAGACGAGGCGGTTGAGGGCGACACGGGCGTGGACCCTCCTCCGGGGCTCCTTTCACCACTCTCGCGGATGCTTACGTCCGACCCCGCGCGGGTTTTGGTCACATCATCAACGGGCGGCATCAACCCCATCGACTTTCTCTCCCTCTCTCGTTCACGGTCCTTTTCTTCGAGCTGCGACCGCCGCAGTAGCGTTGGCTCTGTTGCCTTGAGGCTTTCCACGCCCGCCAGAAATTCCTGCTTGGCCGCAGGCGACGCGGCCTGAAGCGTCTGCCGCCGCAGATTATCGGATGTGTAGAGGATCTGAAACACAGAGTCTGCAATGAAAACGAAAGCGACCGCAATATATGAGTGACGAAACCAGACAGACAGTGAAGACCCACATATGATTTCTAACACCAAAAGAAACAGAAAACCAAATGCTCATTCGCTATGTGCTCATTTGTGTCAACGAGTGCACGATGTCAGGCCATCACAACAGACACCGGCACACAAACGCCACACACCATGCAAGCCCCACTACTATCCACCCACCGCCAACACCAGGAGCATCGGCAACAATGACAGTTTCGAGATCAGCCTTGTGCATGTACTTGTAAAACACGTGAGTCTTGGACTTTTCCTTGCGCTGATATAGAAAATTGAATTGCAAGAAGGCGGGGACGAAAATCAGTTGTTGCGGGAATGCATCAACGCAGCACTTGAAATGCTAGAGCAAAGCGCGCGCACTCATCGACACACACACCAAAACATACGCACCAGAATGGCCAAATACAACCAAACATCGGGGAACAAAAAGGCAGACAGTTAACAATATATCACAGCGAGGCAATCACGTGACGCCGCACCTTTGCCACGAGAATGAGGTCGTTGAACAGGAAGGACCGCACTTGCCGCCGAGGGTGAAATTTCCCCGTGTCCTTGCCCTGCCCCTCCTCGAGCTCCACAAAGTCAGTTTCGGCAATGAAGCGACGCTGCGGCTCCACAAGAACCTGTGAGACAAAAGGTTGGTATAAGACAGACTCAGTTGGCCTGTGCGCGTTGGACTCCACAACTGGCACAGAGAGTTGTGGGATTCAAGTTATTGTCTAAGGCGTGAAATAGTGAAAGCGAACGAAAGAGAAAAACACAGAGAGAACTTCCACATGTCCTAGCGGCAGGAGACCAATGGTTTACGTGTGATTACTGCTGCACATATTCACGAACATGTGCGCGAAACTCACAAAGCTCTCGGGCATCTGCTTGACACTGTCCTGGATTGCGACGACTTTGAGGCGCAGTTCTGCCTCGCGCTTTGCCTCGTTGATGTAGTTGGCAACTTCCTTCATCTTCTCGAGCGCCGTCACGATGTCGTTGAAGTCGGGATGCGTCGTGTCTGTATTCTTTTTAAGGTCTGCACGATGTTTTGTGGTTGCTTACCATTGGTGTAGCGACGGCCACATGTGCTGCCAAAATTGACTATGTACAACAACATTGGACATAAAGAAACATAATTGTGTCTGTGTGGAATGCCATTGATAGACGAGACCCCCTACAACGTAACATGTGACAAAACTGTCGCATCGGCAAAATAAAGAACGCGCAATTCAGAGACGAGCACACACACACACACACACACACGCACCCTCCAGGAGAAGCACGTAGCGAGGGACTCTCTGAATGGGCGTCAGAAGATGTTCTGCGAGACCAATCATCCTGCACTCGGGCTTCGATTGCGCCTCCTGCAAGAGCCAAGTGAGGGTGCAGGGCAGGAGCGTGAGTGTTGTGCGCCAAGGCATCACTGCACTCGAGTAAAAAGTATGCTAACCCCATGCACATACAGAATTCACACAAAACCGACCCAATCACTCGTGCAGTGCGCAGTCAGCACCATCACAAGCACAGTACACACCTTCACAAACTGTTTGAATGTTGCATTTTCGTTCTGCAGGCGAGTTACAGTCTCCACGGCAATGGGATAGTTGTTGACGAAGAATGTGTACATCTTGAGGTAGACAATCTGCGATGTTGGTGTCAGTGGTCGTTCAAATTAAGCGCCGAATGAGAAATTTCCGTGATGGAGATTGCACTATTCAAGCCCGGCTTGCCCAGAACTTACAAGATGCAAGGCACGGTCAATGATGTCTGTGAAGTGTAGGCACCATAAAAAAGCACCGCCGTGACATGTAGAACCCACCAACTTCACAAAGACATCACCGACTTTTTGTCGCGGGGACCAATCCTTAACACGGGCCGACAGCTCTGTCTTCAGCTGGAGATTGAATGCGGCGATCGACTCCATCTCGGGAAACATCTTCTTAATTTCCGTGTTTGATATGATGGGCTTACCCGCATCAACTGCGGCGCGGAGGGGCTTGAGAAAGACCTGATGACATGAGCGAGGGACGTGAAGTGACGACAGAACAAGAATTGAGCATTGATGGCACATCCAGCACGGAACAAATGCAAAATAAGCCCCGCGACTACCCGGACACACGAAAATGCGTCCACCGACCTCGAGGATCATTGTGAGATTGTCCACGTACGACTGCTCCGTTGCGAGCAGCTCCTTCACGATATTTGTTCGCTTGGCATTCTGCTTTTCAAAGCGTTCCTCTTTTGCCTTCCGTTCGAATTCCAGCCGCTCTGCCTCCGCCGTTCCCGCCTTCTTGTCCCGCCCACTCCCAGATGATGACGCCGGCGCAGCTGCTGTGGAAACGGCCGCCGCCGCCGCCGCCGCCGCCGCCGTTGCACCCGAGCCCCCTATGGACGCCGAGTCGCTAGCACGCTGCGGATCCATGGACGTGCGCCGCGAGGAAGCTCCAGATGGCAGCTGCAGCGCGTTTGTGTCAGGATGGTCATCCCCCCGCAGCGACTGGGAGTAAAGAAAGTGGGCACGAGTGAGTACTTAAGAGGTCGCAAAAGGCTGTGACCGTTGCACTTATTTGGGTGCAGACTATGAACCACAGCATGCCACATACACATATCATCGCATTCACACTTAAACAGAAAGAGGCAGGGGACCATCAGTTCCAACGGCCAGTAGGACGACGCTTGCAACTCACCGGGCGTCTGCTGCGAATGACTGCAATCCATCCGTCCATCTCTTTTCGTGTGTCGGCCCGCACGAGAAACGTCCTCGTTTGTGTAACAATCTTGAACGCGTGCTCTTTTCCACTTGCCGTGTCGGGCTCGATTGCAGTGATTGCGTACAGAGGGACTGATCGGATGGGCACCCTCGAGTCGCTGTCCTCGTGGTATGCGAGTTCGCTGTTGCGCAGCACGAAATAGCGGCGCTTCCAGCCCTTTCCCCCGGGTCCCGTCTTGGACAGGTAACCCTCCATCACAGGGAGTGACTTGCGCTGTGTCTCTGCAACCGCGCGCTCCGAAATGAATTTGTCGATATCAATGGTCAGTTCGCCTCCGAGATCCACCGGGAGCGACGAAGGAGGGCAGTGCTCAATGATGCCGTCAAGGTCCACAACCTGTATCTTTGCGGCGAGCTTGGGCTTCATGAAAGGCACCGCAGCCTTCATAATAAGGGAAATCCACCACGGAGGATTCACAATGAGCACTCGCTTGAGGCGCGCAGGAAAGTTGTTCTGTATCATCGAAAGGAGGTGGTTTTGAAGACCGAGATCAAAGTTGCGCCACCCCGCACCAGCCATGTCGACAATGAAAGTGATGCCACTCCGCTGAGTTTCAAGGTCGCCGGAAGCAACAGAGAGCAGGTAAACGGCAAGTGCGACAGTGGCATTATACGATGCAGCATTTGCGTGGAGGCGCGCCGTAAAGAGTAGAATGGCAGCATCGTCGCGGGCACGCGTGCCCAGCAGAACAAGTTTGCCCTCTCGGAATGTATCGACGACGTCCACCATCTCCAATTGCACGTTCCCAAACTGTGAGAAGTCAATTTTTTGCATGTTAAGATTAAGACAGCTCGTGTACAGACAGCTCAGACCATAACAGCTCCGTGCCTTTCATCGACATGGGATGCCACTTGCCTGTTCCGTGTAGTTTTTGTAGAGGTCGACGGCCCTGTCAACGTTGAACTTCCTCGCCATCAGAAATCGCTGAATATATGCATCCTCACCGATTCGCCCCTTTGCGAATCCCGCAGAGACAAGCCGGTCTCGCATGTCGCCAAGGGCCGCCGTCTCTT
Source organism: Pigoraptor chileana (assembly GCA_943704495.1). Classification (NCBI taxonomy): domain Eukaryota; class Filasterea; order Ministeriida; family Capsasporidae; genus Pigoraptor; species Pigoraptor chileana. The sequence goes on from CALSCR010000776.1 coordinate 15,694, forward strand.
CCGGGGTGAGTGGGCCCTTGAACGGCACAGGCGAGCCACGGGTACGCGAGGGACTGCCGGGGAGCGAATCAACAGATACGGCGTCCGACATGGTGTAGTTGTGCGTGGAATGGGTCGTGCCAGACTCCGGGTGGGAATTATGCTCAAACAACTAGTTGTGATGTCTCAACAAGATCGGGCCAACTCAGCGTGGTTGTGTCGCATTTCATCCACCAGTCGATGGTCACACGCGCCCTTCAATATACCCTTGCACTTGAAAGTTAAGGCGAAGTATTGGTGCAAGTTATGTCCAAAGCAGCAGTACTTCCGACGATGAAGCTATAGTATCAGTTTTATGGACGGCCGATGTCGTGCGAATAGCAATAAAGTCCTCATACACTACATATACAGCCGCAGTAATATGTGTCTAATGCTCTGTATTGGCTTTTTCGTCTGCAAAGCGGTTTTGTTGTTTGCGGGTAAGGGTGAGAGTCTCTACTTCACGAGGGGATGATCGATGCGAATAATTTGTAACATAAGTAAAATGTCGCAATAAACTGCGAGGACTTCTAATTTGTCAGCTCCGGGTCATCCAAATAAGGAAGTGACGTCAGTTCTTCATCTGATCACGTGAGTATAGAAGGTTTACTTTCTTCGGGTGTGTTTGATGCTGCTGATGCAACGACGTAGATCAGGCGACACCCCTCCTGCTGCGCTGCGTCGGCGTGTCATCAACGCGCACCGTATTGCTTGATAGTCCTTCCGTATTTGTAGACAGCCTTGTTCTTTCGCCGAGAAGTGGATCACGTTCTTGCTCGCCCTGCTTTGCATCAATATCGTCGACCGACTGAGCCTGCCAGAAAGCTACCCCGGCCATGAGAGTGCCGAGAATTGCGCCTGCGGCAACATCGGACTGTCGATATGAGGAAAAAAGAGGAATAACGAAAAGAGGAAAGATGGATGAGGCCGTGATTCAAGCGGAGAATGGAGTGGAGTGTTGAGGGAGCACTTTAGTTGTGTCAATGGATGGTGTCTACATGCTTCATTGGGAGAACTGGACATGACACAAGAGGCCGAGGGCACTTACTCCGAAATGTGCATTGTCGGCCACTCGAGATAGCCCGACATAGACCGGGAAGGTTAGAAGACCGAATGCGACAAGGGGCTTGAACAAGCGAGACGTTACTGACAGGAAGAACCAAACGTACATCTGCACTTGTCAGTAAAGAAACGAGGAATGGCCGGTGAGATGCTCGGCTGCCGATTTCTACTCAGTGAGACATCGGCTGGTCAAACCGCACGGAGAAGGCGCCCGTAGCATGCCGTGGCCAATTTGAGCCATGCAGTCACGATGAATTGATAGCAATTCCACTCACCGCCGCAAATAACATTCCGTAGAATGCGATTGCAGTGTGTCCAGATGGAAACGAGAGATATCCGTCGTACACATAGTTGGCACACACATTTTCGTAGACGTACTGGTGTGGATACGGGCGCTGGACAGTAGGACTGCACAGCTCTATGAAGTCAGGGCGGTGCCTGCGGAATGAATGAGATCGGACACATGTTCAAGGGGAAGTTAGCACTCCGTCGGCGCGCGGATCTGCTTGTCACAAACCAAAGTAATTGTGTGCCGTGGGTGCCCGCCAGTAGTCTGCACTCGCTGAGTGACCGACTACGCCAACCGTGCCACTACTTTGGCGGGCTCTCGGCCCAGCCAGTGAGTCCACCAACGTGTATAACGAATGTAATGGTGTGGACCGACTCTCCCGTAAACTCAGACTGACCCCCAACGCCGGCTTTCAGTGGTCACTACACTCAGCCGTACGGCTGATACTACACGGTACCTTCCGATCGCGAGCTTCATCCACGATGCCCAAACGGCGGTGAGCACGAATCCAAAGAGAAAAACAATGGTCTTTCCAATCAGCCGGGTAGCCAAGTAGTCTGGCAGCAAGTCGATGTTGGCGCGGTATTGTCTCTGAAGTCTGTACTCCAGGACGAAGAGGACGAACAGCGGCACGACTGATGACACAATGGCGACCGTAACCATTGGCACAGATTCGTGCAAATGAGGATACGAAAGTTCAGCATTGTCTAAGAAAAAGCCTCTGCGCTGAGGAGGGAACGCCCTCGTAAAGCAGAGCAGGATCGCTGGAACACACGCCACAAGCAGAAGCCCGAGATCAAAAAGAAGAAATCGACGGACCATTTTTCCTACAATCGCGATACTCAGCAGCTGGCACAGCTTAAGCTTTGAAAACTGATCTGATCATGTCGGTCAGGGACATTATTACATAGATCTCAGCCGGTCAGACATTATCCCGGCCTCCCCGCAACCGTGCCACTGAACTGAAGCCGTCTGATGCGGCCATCAATTGAGTGGCCAGATGGGGCTGCCGTGCTGTTGGACACAAGTAGCATCCCGCCAGCAGTAACCTGCAAGACTCGGCCTGCAGTCCGTGCGGCCATTGTTCTTTGATCATCGCGCGGACATATTGATGACATTCAGCTGAGGACCGACGCGCGGCACAGGCATTCTCGGAATTCACGAGGGTTTTATTATGACAGGGCCATGAAATGCTCTGCATGCAGCCCGCCGCATGTCATGGAAAACCTTTACTGTGACGGATGCGCGGTCCTCATGCTCACTGAGTTTCAGCTCGACTCGGGGTATAATAGTCAATTGTAGTCCTGAATTGACCGGGTATATTCACTAATTACAGTACGAGACACCGTACTGAAATTTGCCAGTCAGAGTGACAGCATTTTTAGCTGACGGCCGGCGCACCGCCGCGGCAGGCTCAGTCATGATCAGTGTTGATCAGACGGCATACTGTAACAGCCGTAGTACTATACTGAAACGTCAGTTATTAGGAGATGCCGCCGGGCCGTCACACTCATCGGTGCTACTTAAACGGCACCTCACTGACTGAACATTTTAAGCTCAATGTGCAGTAGTCGGCGCCGACTGAGCCATCAACCTTTGCTCTTGAATGCAAGTGCCCGGCCGACGCCAGCTTCAGTTGCAATCGCGTTCTGGCGTGCCATCTGATGGGCGGCCGACAGCCACATACAGCATACAGACGGACTCAGTGGTATCGACTCGATCGGCTCAGTCAGTTTTGATTCAGAGTATTGTCGGCACCGGCTCCTGACTAACCCTCGCCGATCCTCCTGAGCACCCGGCGGGCGGCCGCAGCACGAACTGAACTGACCTGAAAATGTACAAATCACACTATCTATTCGCCAGGTACTGTACTTGGACCTGCTGGAGCCGGCCTAGAACTAAAGAAACACAGCAAGTTGACGCTTTCTATAGTACAACAGTCCTACAATTAGCATTAGCTTACTCGCAAGTTTTTTCCAACTGGCCCATGATGGCACTTCTGCTGATCAGGAACGACTCCCATGACAGACTGTTAATTCAAGAGAGGCACTAGCGATTTAGTAGTATCAAACTTTCCATCAGAAGACTATTAGCTCCAGTCCGTGGGCGATCGGACCACCGACTTTATTGGCTGTGAGCTTTTTTTGCCAGTGATCGGCGGACGCCGCGATCGGTCAGTCCAGGGTGGCCAGGGTGCTGGCAGCAGCGCCACTCAGTGGCATACAGTACCGACTGACGCTGGACCAGCGCGGTCTGATATAATACGTGGAGATTGCCGGGCACTCCGTGTCCTTCACTGCAGTCCTTCAGATGCCGCCCTCAGCTCGCTGGTCGAATATTGGCGGAAAAATTAACGCTGACCGGAGTGATTAATGGAGCTGAGGAGCGGCGCCGCCTATGCGGTGGAAGATCCCCGACACCTACAGCATCGCGCACACGCCTGACAGGAGCCAGCGCAGCAATTGCGGATGCCGTCTATTATGCCTCCGAAAAACGCCCCGATTCCCCCGAGGCACGTTTTGAAGCCGTTGGCGATGCTATTGCATATATTTGCGAAGCACGAAAAGACCGACCCCATGTTGCTCGTCGTATGTACATCACATCGCGCCGTCAAATTTCTAAAAGTTCAGTTATGTGCTGGTATACATCGCACACTTGAAGATTTGCGCACAATCTGCTCGGCACTTATTCAATAGGTTCAAAATTGGTTGTTACAGACCTAGATTCCGCAGGACGATTCAGAATACTTGGAATGCTCAGTGATAACATAAAGTGACATTGTGAGTCGACACCCATTCAGCTTTCCCGTTTTGCGCGTGCGTGCCTTGGCCATTTATGCAAATTCCGGACATTCCAGCCCGAATCGCAGTGGCGCGCGCAATTGATAAGTGGGCACTCGAGTAAATACGTTACCAGATTACACGTCAAAGAGTACTGAGCGCCCTTGTTACACGTGCATTGAGAAGAAACGGCAGTGAGCTTCAACAGGCACACTGCACAAGTAATATTAAGCCATCCACAAATTTATCCAAAAGTTTCACCGCAATGCTGCGCCTGTGCATTCAGCCATGTGGCCGCAGTGCCAAAGCATGGTCTCCTTCAATCGACACACATTCCAATCTACTTGGAAAACATGATGCCGGACTCATCAAGGACGCTCGAGATCTTACGGATGGCATTGTAGAGGGCCGATGTGCGGTAGTCGCACTTCTGCTCGAGCAAATCGTCATGGGAGAAAAGGGAGGCGATGTTTCGAGGAAGATCAGCACCATACTTCGCTAAAATAACAGATTAAAAGAAAGAAACGTTACACGATCCGGCCCATGTGATAGGCCTTGGCAGACGTGCAGCACTAAATCATACCTTCTGCATGGCAGTGATGCGGGTCTCCATGCACGCGTTCACCATCGTGTCCTCGAGCCCAGAATACACAATGTCCTTCTCGTCGGCGCCGTGGATGATCAGGCGACGCTCGGCTGCACCCGAAATTTAAAGAATGAGACAAAACAAAACAGAACGAAAAAGAGTAATGCTAACTTCAATATGGACACATTCGAAGCATGCACAACAAAATGCGAGCACTGTAGAATATCGAGAAGTACCATGAAACGAATATATCGAGAAAAAAAAGCATGTAAATCCATGCATGCTCACCGTCGCTGAGCTTGCGGCTGCCCTGCTCCTCAATGATCTCCACGAGCTTGGTCTTGCTGTGCTCCTCCCACTTCTTGTTCTGCGGGTGTGAAACGACAAGGATCGCGTTAGAAATGCAACTATGGACACACATACAAGCAGATGTGCGCACGGTGTGAAACGAGGCGGAATAGAGCACTGACTCCAGTAGTTCAGATCGATCTTACAATAAAGCCAGAGCCTATGCACATGTCAAGAGAGGGTACTTACGAGGCGTCCGAAACGGACGTGCGAGAGGTTCTTGAGCCACTCAAAGTACGACACGGTGACACCTCCGGCGTTGAGGAGGAGATCCGGAATGACAACAACGCCCTTCTTCACGAGAATGTCGTGGCCAGCTGCACAAAGAGTTAGGACGGACCGAACAAAGAGATGAAAATCAGTTAATATTTGCGTTTGTGAGTTGCATGTCATTAGAGCGGATTTGCCGATACTGGACAATGCCAAACCACAGCACATGGCGCCATCAGCGGTTCCCACGCCACGCCAATCAAGTCAGACAATGTTAGATAAGGGCGATTGAGTGGGAAAACTGTTTGGCACGCACCTGGGGTGCAGGGTCCGTTAGCAGCCTCGCCGACGACCTTCGCCTTAATGTTGTGTGCATTGCCTTTGTGGATCTGACGCTCAAGGGCGGCAGGAATGAGCACATCGCACTCAGCCTCGAGAACCTGCGACATATGCGTATGTCGTGTCATGTCGCGTATGCAGTAAAGTGTCACCACAAAAGCAATGAATGACCATCTGTAGCAATGCGTGACAAAAAACACCCATATTAAACGAGACATGTGCTCACGTCGAGAGGGTCCTCGGCGTACTTGGCCTTGGTGTAGCCCTTCCACGTCTTGTTAGCGCGGAAGTATGTGTACGCATCCTCAATATCAATGCCTACGGCAGGAGAATTGATTGGGGTCATGTGAGTAGAGCAATCAATCACCCCTCACAAACAAGCAATTGGCTGCAGGACAAGACAGGCACATGCACACTAGCTACCACAGAGGTGCACCCAAACAAAACCAGAAACCTTCGCGACGAACCCACCGTCCTCGTTGAAGATGCAGCAGTTGTATTCTCCAATGGCGACCACCTTGCCACCAGCGCCTTGCAGGAACATTCCGGAGTGGTAGCCGACGTTACCAAATCCCTGGATGGCGTAACGCTTGCCCTTGATGCCCGCAGACAGACCCGTCTGCTTCTGCACCTCCTCATAAGACAAAAACTCGCGGATGCCATAGTACACACCGAGTCCCGTAGCCTCCGTGCGACCGCGCACACCGCCCTGGGTGAGGGGCTTGCCGGTGACGCACGCCATGCCATCGACGTCACGGTTGTTGAACTGCTGGTACGTATCCTGCACACGCCACGAAAGCCCCCAAAAAACACACACCCGACAAAGAGAAGTAAAAAATGAAAAAGATTGAGCGGATATTGGAAAATGGAGAATTGGAGCATGAACCGAAGAATGTATGTCACATTTTGAACTTCATGGACAGCCGAGCAAGGCACAATAAAACACACCTTGATCCAAGCCATCTCCCTGCCGCCGGTGCCCATGTCGGGGGCGGGCTGCACGACACAACAAAATACACACACACATAGAGATAAAGAGAACGGTCAGTAACACTTACGGCGTAAGATGCCCACATCACAACTAAGCACATAAAAAATCCTGCAAGATTAATGCCGCGGAGACCTAAAGATCGTAGGTTCCAAAGCAACTGTTCTGCAACAGCAGTCGAGTATGCGATTCCACTCACCACATCGACACCGGGTCCAATAAAGTTCTTTTGGCACAGTTCCATAGTGAAGCGACGAGTAATGCGCTCCAGCTGGTCCTCCGTGTACTTGGAGGGGTCGATGCAGATGCCTCCCTGCAGAAAAGGCATCACATTGGCAATATTTAGTACGGTACTTCACATTTACAGAGCGGCATGGTACAATTATACATGATCAAGGGAGCTGTCACGAAAGAGCATGGCCATTATTAGATTCAAATATGAAGCACAACAGCGGGGCACATGCTGCTCGCAGTTCCCCGCCCACCTTTGCGCCACCAAAGGGCACATCGACGACAGCGCACTTGTATGTCATGAGTGCGGCAAGCGCCTCGACCTCCTGAAGATCGACCTCCTTCGAGTAGCGGATGCCTCCCTTGACGGGAAGACGATGACGGCTGTGCTGAGCACGGTAGCCGTCGATAAGCTCAAAGTCTCCGTCGGCTTTCTGCAACCAGCAAAAACAAATATTGCGTCGTTCATTTGAGTTGAATAAAGTTGAATAACTTCACACGCGACAAGCAGCAGTCTTAGCATTTGCAGGACACTGACCTCGAGGGGAAAGCTCACGCGCAGAACAGTGTCGCAGCTCTTCATGTGCAGGAGGTGGCCGGGCTTGATCTCCGTGTGGAGGTCAGCGGCGCGCTGGAAAAAGAACTGAGCACACTCGAGGAAATTGGGCTCGGTGTCCTGCGAAGCGCAATGGCAAAGTCAAAGTGCACCTAAGGATGATAAGTGTAAGGACGTTTGAGATGATTAAGATACGAAAATAAAGGACAACGCAACATGCCTTGACTGCCTTGTACTGTTCTGCCTTGGATGCGTACGCACGTGCGCCGAGGGCAAGGGGGGCCCGGATCTGCAAACAAAGTGTAGAGCCCCGGGATCAAAAACGCAATTCAAAAAACTGCATCACTTCACGATGAAAAGGAGAGAATGCACACTCACCTGGCGAGCAACCAGTGCGGGGCGCACAACAGCACGCATGGGAAGCATTTTTGTCGGGTAAATATCACGGCGGAGAGAACGACTGCATCCACTAAGCCCCTGTCGCTGTTACTTATTGCCCAACAAAGAATGCTGGTGCATTGTACGGCGGGCTCGGCACGTGCGGCCACTCTCTCGCGCCACTGCCTCTCTCTCGTGAGTTTTCCAGAACGAAGGATGGGCACAAGGAGGGTTGATGATCGCGCGTGGCAAACACGACTGGCCGGTGCTAAAGGAATGGGATTGGGAAGCCCCCACACGCGTCAGGCAAGCGGATTGAAAAAGACCCCCGGATTCTCACAAAACGGCGTCCATTCTCAAATAACATTGGTCGAGCAGCATCGAGACCCTATTTTTATAGCAGGGAGGGCCCTGATTTTTTGAAATATTCTGGCATTTCCACATTAAACGCACCGTGGGGTGTTGGGGGGAAGTGCGAGGTGAATCCCCCCAGCCAATGAGATGCTGCGTAGCCACCCACACACACAATGATGTCATCTACGGGATGTGATCACGTGAGACAACAGTCACGTGCATTACAAATACATCACGTGACACCTATTGGTGACGTCACTTTTCTGTCAGTCAGTAACACAAACGCGCGCACGACTGGGCGACACTCGGACAGGAACTTTCAAAGCGGTGATACAAAGCAGAAAAGGAATCTATCTGCATTGTGCATAACGGGCACACAATGGAGAGAGTCGAATTGGGTGTTGCTGCCATTGACGCGGCCATAACCGAAAATGCCGCCGAGGAATCAAATCCCCCCGTACCAGTCCCCATTGCAGACATGCTTTTGCGTCTGCAGCGAGCCTCAGACGGGGTTGAGATTGGATTGCACGACACTGATTTTTTGCCAACAAAACCCCCTTTTGTATCGGAGCAAGAATTTGTGCTCAGACGCACTCTATTGAGGACAGGGCTCATCACAGCTGGCGTTATGTGTTCTCCCAGGCAGCCGAATGTGCAGGATGCCGTACTACTTCGGGTTGGTTGTGGCAGATGTGCCGATGTGTTGTTGCCAGACAGACCCCATGCCGGGTCTCCTAGTACGTATACTCAGGTTCACAGCATGCGAATTTATTTCAGAGACAGAATATGGATCAGCAACATGCAGACACAGTTATTCATTGTGTCCAATGCCGCCGGTCATTGTGGTGACAATGACAGCGTCCCTGACACCGGCCGGTCTCCCCTTCCCACTCGGCAGGGTCATGATGTTGAAGTGCTTGTGCAGAATGAGGATGGGTCGTTGCTGCCTCACTATCAGCAGACAATGCACTGCGCAATGACTGACATCAAGGCCATCCCTTGGAATATGCACACTCGTGAGTGCTGCGCCGTTGATCGTTCGGCGTGTAATGGTCTCATGCTGCTGGCTCGGCTCACTTCATGTACAAGCCCTGTAATTACCACATACCTTATATACGAACGCAATGACCGAGTCTTCCCCCGTGAACTGTACGCACTTGCAGGCTGCCTGATCTTTCACCCTTGGACTAGTGGCCGCGACCTGCTTCTTTGCATAAACAAATTCGGCGAAATGTACATTCTGGGATATGACGAACAGCAGTCTTGTCGTGAACTCAGGTGCATCTCCAAAAAGACGGTGAGTGCGTTTATCGCATCGAAGGTCTCTTGTTCATTCCTCCCCCACGACAATGTTCCATGCATACCGCCACTCGCAATACTAGTGGGCCGTCCTGAAAGGTCCATGAGGCAGCCCTTATTCGTACCTTGTTTCATTGCCAACAATCTTTCCATTCCTCGATACTTGATGCAGTTTCCCGATGTTCGCGTGTATGATTCTGGTGTGCAATATCCGAAAGATCAGCTTGCTGTCGATAGAACGTGAGTGTAAACAGTCGAAACAGCTGTGGGGCGATCGCGTCTCCTCAGCCGCAGCAATCCATTGCAGTGTCCGCTGAGGCCCCTCGCATCCGCTGATGCAACTCGGTATATTATTGTTTGTGGGGTCTGCTGCTGATGGTTAATTACTTGTGCATTGTGTGTGCTTGTAAGTGCGCCTTCTCTAATGGCTCGTGTGTTTGCGCAATCTGGGCATCGCAGCGGCCGGCTGATTGCATGCGCCGTCGGCAGAAATCGCATCGACTTCATGCAAGTACTGCCCCATACAAAAGAGGTCATCTCCGAGGTGCGTGCCATTGTGCTTTGTGATGCCGTTATGCTTCTGCTCCCACTATCGCTTTCCCTTCGGCTGATTACATACTGTGGGCAATTGTGCGTCCTGCGCCACATTTCGCATATTTGCGTTCGGATCGACGGCTCGAAGCACAGCCTGCGACACTTTCCCTGTCACTTGCACCGGGCGATGTGTCCATTGTGCGTGCAATGGACTTCTTCTTAGTGGCCGAGCACGAACGCTCGGATACTTTTAGGATTGCAGCCGTTGTACACGGGTAGGTACACGTGCTTTCGTGTTTGTGTGCATGCGCAGGGGGGGGGCCATCAGTCCGCTCAATTTCCATTTCCATGTGGTGTGGAATTTCCTGTAAAATCCACGCCACACAGGGTGTGCGTGTATGCGTCTGTTTCGGTCGTGTGGCTGTGGCGCATGATATCGCATGTGATATCCTCTGGAGTCGTCGTACTTTAATGTAGTTTGTTGTTTATGAGATTTTGACGCTAAGGCATTGACTGCGCCTGTCTCTCTTGGTACATACAGCTCCACAGGCATCAATGCATACCTGATCCTCGTCGTCCTACAACCTGACGGGGCAATGCGTGTAGTTGTCGATCGAATCGTGTATCTAATGCGAAGTATGTACCCTTTCCATATCTCGCAATATTTGCGAGGCTTGTGTATGGCGCCTGTGTATGAGAGCGAGGGAATGTGTGTGTAACCGCGAGATGTGCGGCCTTTGGCGATTGCTGTGTATGAAAACCATTGCTTTGATATGTGTGATGTATGGTAATTGTGTATGTGTGCCATTGCAATTGCTGATGTCTTCCAGGCGGCGACTTCCCCTTTCAACCCGAGTCATCGGTGCGCGGACTGATGGCAAATGTGCTGCCGTCTTCGAGTGAGGGATTGGTGCTTCTCACAGTGGTGGGTGCTTGGTTCATGGGGCATACACAGAGTAATGGTTGGGTTACATTGATTTCGTACTCCCTCGAGTGAGCCTGTGATGAGCGATTGGGCACAATATAATGCAGTTTATATTACTGAATCGCACCATTCTTGGAGTCCGTACGTCCTCATCTCTCTCTCGCACTATTGTGGAGTCCATGGGCGTAGCATTAAGACGCGGACTTCAATTTTACATCTCTCCCGCTTTTGTGAACCTTATTGGCATAGTGCCCGAAGCACTCACTTTGATCCATCTCTCATTTTCATGTTACAGGATGCCGATGTGGTGCTCCTGTCAGCATATAGTGACAGCGACCTTGTGCGCTACGGTACAGAGTTCGGTGGGTTTGACGTTTCGAAAATATTCAGTTGCTTGATTTAGAAAGCGGCCTTTTAATTTTGCGCGATGTTTTGTGAAATTAGGCGTTAATGCTGCCACACAGACATCACCCGGGCTCCCCAGGCCAGATCACGCATATGTTACTTCCCAGTACTTATTGTCCTTGCGTTGTGCTGCTGCTGTGTTGTCAGCTGGGAGTGCATTTTGTTGTAATGTTGTATGCCCTTTTGTACCTGCCGTTCGATTCACACAATCCTAAGGCCCTTGTGTCGACCCGCTGTAAATCGCATCCCAATTGTTCTCGAACAGGCGCAATTTTGGCTGTTGCATGGACAAGCGATCCCACCGTTGCACTTGCGACCTGCGAGGGCGGTCGAATCCTGGCGTTCGATGCTCCGGGGACATCGGGACTGCACGTGATGCAGGTCACGCCGTCGTTGGGCCGCACTGCGCTGTCACTGATGGGCGGGAAATTCGTTGCATTTTCTGGATGGGCGAGCGATGGTGTTGTCGTCAAAGTGTGTGGCATGGAGCGTTTAACTCTTTGCAACGTGCGTTCCGTACTTTGGTCCCTTGACTTGGATACTAGTCTTGTCGGTGATATGTGCCAGATCATACATGGACAGGCATTGCTTGCTTACATTCCACTTCACACACACACACCCGACACTCCGTTGTGTAACAGGGCTCCGGGCATTACGAATTGGTACACACGATCGTAAATGCTGGTCCCATACTCGATTTTGTTATAGTGGGTTTGTGGCCGCTCATATACTTTGGCTGTCCGTTTGGCGCGCCCGCTTTTATTTATTTTGTTTTGTATGTATTGCATGCACTCTGTCTTGTCATCTGCGGCGTCTGTGCTTGCATTAATTCTATTTCTTATCCTTCAGATACCTTCCAATACCGATGGAAGAATAAGCGATGACATTGTGGTTGCGTCTGGCGATTGGACGTATGGGTCTGTTCGTCGGTTGAGAAGTGGAATGGGCACCACCCCGATCTACAGCTCCGGGCCACTATTCCCCGGGTGCGTTAGACCCACCAGACGCACGCATCGCACTGTTGGCTGTCGTCTGAACTGCTGGGGCCTGTGTCTTGCTGGTGCTTTCCAAACACGCGCTCGCGAAAAGAGATGCATTTATTGTGCAGATCCACATTGGGGCGTCTCATTGTGTGCTGATCGTGTACCCTTTTAAGGCAGTCCTCGCCCATCTCACACCTGGTTTAATTCCCTCAACATGGACCGCATAGTGTGCGATCCATAACGACGCTGCGCACTTCAACCGAACCGTCATCGCCCCACACCTTTATGGTTCTGTGCTTTTTCCAGTTTACTCGCATCATGTGCATAAGAGGTGCATATTATCCCTGCAACTGATGTCCTCACGCTCATTTTGTTGTTCCTCCTTTAATGTTGTGTGTGTTTGTGTGTTTGTGTGTTTGTGTGTTTGTGTGTTTGTGTGTTTGTGTGTTTGTGTGTTTGTGTGTTTGTGTGTTTGT
>CALSCR010000783.1:0-13817 GCA_943704495.1 Pigoraptor chileana
CACACACCACACACACACACACACACACACACACACACACACACACACACACACACACACACACACACACACACATTCCTCATTCTAGCCATTTTCGCTCAATAAAGTCCAAATCAATGTTAGTTCTTGCACATGTGATGACGTCAGCAGGTTTTCGCACCACGGCTACTATTGGATTTATTTTCAGTGAACAGCCGGCCCGGGTCAATGCATGTGATAAAGTTGTCAAGCCATTCCTCCACTTCAGCTAGTTGAAAATGTTGAAGCAGTGCCTTTGGGGCTGTGTGTGTGTGTGTGTGTGTTTGGGAGGGGAGGGGGGTTAGGGGGGTTACGGGTCAGCTTCAGTAGTTAAGTAGTGAGTGCGACCTTTGATGCACTTACACAATATGCGCGGAATGCTTCTCTGAACAACTGAAGGCTTACCCTTTGGTGGCGAACACGAAGTCTGTCACAATTGACGCTGTGTGTCTTTTTCTCGTTATTCTTATTGTTGTACCCTCTCTAGTTCAATTCATAAAGGGTTGAAATCAGGAAGGATGCTGTTGAGGATGGAAAACTACCGCGCATACTTCACATGCTCGGGAACAAATGGCATCGTCCACCTTCTTTGCAGCAATTCTTCTCGGAAAAGCGGCCACAAAAGAGCTCATTACTTAGCCTCTCTCCTGTTGCAGGACGTATATAAACCCTTGTGCAGACGGCTCCCTCTTCATCTTGGCATCTGCGAGCGACAATTCCATCCGACAAGTATAATACAGCGTTGGTTTGTTTGAACAACAAAACAGAAAGAAAGAGAAAGAAGCGCAGAAGACATATTTTTTGTTGTGCCTTTTCTTCTTCTTTGGACAAGATGCAGACGATCAAGAAGGTGGTCGGCGACACGGTCGACATGTTCAAGAATCCCGATGTCAGTCGTGACAAGCTGAGCACAACTTCCAACGTCAAGTACAGCAACGAGACGATGACGGCCTGCGAGTGGCATGGAAAGGAAGTGCGTGCGTGTGAATGTATATGCCAACAATGTGCTTTATCGCTTGGCAGTAGTAGTTAGATGCAATCTCAATTATTGCACTCCGAAGTGTAGAAGTCGGCAAGCGCTTGTATACGCAACGCGTGCGCTCTTGTGTATTCGTGCCTGTTCAGTTAATGTGAATGTGTTTGTGTTTGTGCGCGCACGAGTGTGTTTGGCGAGTGTGTGTGTATGTGTATGTGTGGTGTGTGTGTGTTGTGGTGGATCTGCACTCACTGAACCTGGCACCCGCCCAACATCATCGCAGGACATGCGCATCAACACTGAGCGTCCCAAGCCAATGGTCAATGAGCCCCACGACGCCGTCATCCGCGTCACTGCGACGACTGTGTGCGGATCCGACCTCCACCTCTACCTCAAGTGGGTTCACTGGACAATCACCAATGCCCTCTCTTGATCTAGCAAGCCGTCTCTTTGTCGACATTTTATCGCATCATTTTCAATGCAGGCATGCGAAACTTGCATTCAATGCTTGTCAATATGTGTGCGGTATCTTGCCTCACGTGCGTGTCCTGATTTCGCAACCCCACAGCGAACTACCGTCCGTCTGCCCCATCATAGCCGGCGATATTCTCGGCCACGAATGCATGGGAATTGTCGAGGATGTTGGCGATGCAATCACCGAGTTCAAGAGGGGAGATCGCGTTGTCGTCAGGTGAGTGACACGGTACCAATTGCAGTTTATTGCCTTTTGCTTTCATCCATCAACCGCAACGGAAGTGTCGACGGACATGTGTATATGTGTGTGTTTTAGAAAATTGGTGCACGACCATGAGGCACCATCTCGACGCCCTTGAGTCAGTCGGGCCAGTGATCATAGTGGACTCCAGTGACGGCATAATGAAACACATGTGTGTTTTCCGTTGCTCCCCCACTCACAGCGCCGTCATTGCGGACGGCACGTGCTCCTACTGTAAGAGTGGCATGCCGAGTCTCTGCGACACGACCAATCCCAGCAGCGAATGCGAAAAGAATGTGCGTGTGTGTGTGTGCACTCTGCACTGTTGTTGTCTGTCTGCATTCCATAGATACGAGTCGGCACACCAGACATCTTGCTTTTTTGCGGTACTGACCGATTGGTTCCTGCCAAAACCAATGCATGTATTGACTTGTGATGCTCCCAGTATGGCCATCGCACCGCCGGGCTGTTTGGATACTCCCGACTCACGGGCGGATACGACGGTGGGTGCTGTCACTCCCATGAGTTGAATGGGTGCAACATGCACGCTGGATGTATTCTTTGTCTGCACGACATGCATCCATGCGACGTGTGTAAGCTTGCACATAATACTTTTGCAATGCGGCAATACCGTATCGCGCTTTTACAGGCGGCCAGGCCGAGTACATTCGCGTTCCATTTGCCGACTTCAATCTGCTGAAGGTTCATGCGAGCGTCCCTGACGAAAAGGTATTTCAGTTGCCACCCTGCGAACTTTCAATATTTTGTGCATTGTCATATCACATCAAGCTTGGGTTTGTCAGTGGTGTGCGTGTGCGCGCAAGTGGGGCTGCAGAAAGGTCGGTTCCAACGCGCACACGCTCATCGCCATCCCTCACCTTCGTTTGATCCAGGCGCTGTTCCTGTCGGATATCATTGCCACGGGATGGCACGCCAATGAACTCGCGGAAGTGCGCGAAGGCGACAATGTGTGCATTTGGGGGTGCGTAGGCGTAGTGCTAGCATGCCACTGCAGCGGGGAAGGGTGCGACGGAGCCGTTGGAGTGCACATTATTTAATCCACGTTGCTCTTGCACTGAACGAGTTGATGAGCGAGTTGATATTCCTTGCAGACATTGTGCGCCACTCACTCTTTGAATTATTTTTTTGTGTAACCGATGACATGCGCTTGATTGACTTTTTAGTGCAATATCCAATATTGATTCTGTGAAACACACCAAACACCACCACTCAAATCTTGCACGGCAACGCCACTCACCACTGCAACTACACCCGCCAACGCAGCGCGGGTCCTGTTGGCCTCATGGCCGCAAAGTGGGCGCTCTTCCGCAAGGCGCGCAGGGTCCTCGTCATCGACCACGAGCCATACCGCCTGGAAGTCGCCCGCAAGGTGTGCATGCAAGAGCACATGCACGGGGCACAATGGTTAGGTTCCTGAAGGAAGGACAACCATGCACCCACTTGCATGAAATTCAGGAGATTCATCTCGGAATGTGCAGGGCTCCATAGGCGACTGCGAGTGCCGTGGCAAGTGTCGATGGCATGTATTCTGTTACACATGCCTAATCATACGCGATATGCCGTTCTCCACTTATGGGGCAAACGAATCACAGATCGGGTGCGAGACGCTCGACTACAATGACAAGGACCCGTACGTCGAAGTTCCCAAGCTAATGATTGGCGGGCCCGACAGATGCATCGATTGTGTTGGCTTCAGATTCGCAAAGACGATATCGCACCGCATTCAGCGAGCTCTCCACGTATGTCATCATTGCATGTCTCTCTCGTGGACAAACTTTGTCCTTTTGTCGAATTGCATTTGATTCTCACGGCACGACATTTCAAGCATAGTCAGTTTGTTTTGACTGAACCAATACCCGTTGTTGTCTGCGCAGCTCGAGGGCGATGCGCTCGACGTTGTTGACGAAATGGTGACGCTATGTCGCAAGGGTGGCAGTGAGTAGTCCTTTACAGTTAAAGGACACTTCAATGCGTGCGCAGTGTTGACAATGGTCCTCAATGAGGTATCGGCGCCCACGACGGGCAGCCTTTCCAATCATGCTCAGTCCAATGTCTAATGCGTTGCTTTCTTTCCCAATCCACCAGACATTGCGCTCATTGGCGACTACTTTGGGCGTGGCAATCGCTTTCCGATTGGCGCGATGATGGAAAAGGCCATCACTGTCAGGGGCGGACAGCTTTACGTGCAGAAGTGGGTTCAACTCTGCACACATGGGACGTGGTTCAACCCTGCACACACTCTGCACACTCTGCACACACGCTTTCCGTACATCATCCCCACTCTGTTATTTCTCTTCTCCTTTTCTCTTATCAAACGCTCACGTTCATTTCATCAACCCCCCCTCCCCTGGCAGATATTGGAAGGAGCTTCTCGGATACATCGAGGAAGGGAAATTTGATCCGACATTTGCTATCACGCACCGGTTCAAGTTGGAAGAGACTCCGAAGGTGTACAAAATGTTCAATGCGCACGCCGACAACATCATCAAGCCCTTCATCAAGGTCGGGAAGCCCGCCTCTGAGGAGTGAGGTACTGATACTCTCTGGCTCGCCCGTCTCACCGGCATCATTGTCGATCAAACAGGCACATCTTTCACCACGCGCTTGCTTACCGACGAGCCGTGACACTAGCGCAAGCGATTTTCCGTACATAACATATATAAAGGCAGTGCGTTCAACATCATTGCACTGGACTCCGTGTGCTGTTGCTAAAAAGTTGTTGGTCACGTGTGAGAAGATCACGTGGTACAACATACCGAACCAAACAAAGGATGTCCGGTTTGATGTGAATTGAGCAGTCACTGGGCGAATTCCATGATAAATTCCATCGCCCGCCAATTTAATCGTGCGGGTGCGTGTGTGCGAAACAACCCGCCTGCCAGTGAAGGCAGCTTCAGTGCAACTGTGCCAGTTCGACTGTCTCTGCTGCCGTGGTCGGTGGGGAATGTCGTCCGGGTCCCAAGCGCATTGCATGTATTGCTCACAGAAGGTATCACTCTGGGCACAAATAGCGACCCTTCTTCCCGGCCTGGTGTCTTGGGTGCACGTGTGCTTGCAGCTGCTGCAGAGAGGCCATGGAGTCTCACACCTCTACTGACTGACCGGTTGTGGCAACGGCGGTTGGGCGGGTTTCAAGACACGATTTGCTGTTTACGTATTCCACGGAAAGAGTGTGCATTTCTGTGCTGTACAGAGCTGTCGTGCGCCTTTTGGGCGTGTGCGAGTGCGGAGCATCATGGATGATATAGATGATTTGCTTGATGAAGTGGAAGCCACGATCTTCAAGGACAAGAAGGCATCGTGAGTTAACGAATGGTTCACCGTCTCCTTTTGGCCACGCGTGAAACTCTGTCACACAATTCATGGAATTGGCTTCCGGTGGCTGACTATGCATGTGCATCTTCCAACGCTTACGCTTACGTTACCAACAGGCAGGCAAAAGGCTCGACCACTTCAAAAGGGAGTGTCGTCACCAAGTCTTCAAATAGCGCCAGCAACAACATTTCTAAAGCATCGACAGGGGGACGTGGCGCCAGCGGGCTAAAGGGATACTTCTCGGACAGCGATGAAGATGACGAGCCCGCAAGGCCCGCACCCGTGTCTCAGACAAGAAGCGATTCATTCTCCAAGTTGCAACGCCTTCCGTCGAATGTGTCGAAAGAGCAGACAAAGTGCGTAAATTACTGTGCCTGGCCGGGTTTGTGTTGTTGCTGTTTTAGTGTCTCTCAGCACGGTTGATTACTGGCCCTTGGGCGCCAGTGGGCATTCATCGCATATTGGGGCGGCGTTGAGCCTAATCACAATACTGCAGGCTGGACCACGTTTTCAATTATGTTCTTGGTTGTAACGAGTATCCCCCGATGGAAGATATGGCCATGATTGGTTGACATCTCTGTCGTGACTATCCCCAGGTGCTTCCCCGTCTTCATCGGACCGCCGAGCGTGCCGCAGGGAATGACGCGCAGCAGCACAATGCCGTAAGTGCTGCATCTCCCGTTGCGAGCGAACTTCCCCACATTCCCGTGTGGATGTGCTTCGCTTTAGCCTATATGTTTAACCACAATCCCACAGCGTTGTGTCTCAAAGTTGTTTGGCTCACACCGACTATCATTGCCTTTGTATGTGTGTGCATGCGTGTGTGTGTTCGAACGGGGGAATCGGGGCACGCTTAGTGCTACTTGTGACAGATTACGCTGCACAGCGTGTGACTTTCGAATCGTGTCTTTTCAAGATTATACGTGGAGTTCGTCATGCGACTATCTATTTTTCCGGAATAACGTGCCAGACTTCAACAAGCTGAAGGTTAATCTCCTTCGGCGTGCCGGTGAGACATGCCACATGGAACTTTGTGATGTCAGCGCCTAATTGCAGTTGGTCGTCCCATGATTTCGACTTAAGAATTTGATCCCCGATGCCTAACACACCCTTCAGCGGTGCACTGGCTGTCCACGCATGCCACAAGATACAGTTGTCTCATTATTAATGACGCACACCACTTTTCACAAAACACGTATCATTCACTCACTAACTCACGACAAACTTTCAACTTCTCAGGAACAACGGCGTACGCGTGCCAGTGCAAATGGCGATCAGTAGATAAGCTCAAGAACGTCGCCGACGATGTTGACCTCAAGTGGGTTTGCGGCAGACACTCCAACGCAAAATAACGGATGCAAATCCACCGTCGAACGCACTGCAAGCTGTTGACTCTTTGTTTCAATCGCGCAATACGTATGGGGGAGCGTCAACGTGGAATGGACGCCCTCTCCCACACGAATCGCGTGCGTGTCCGGCACACGATGAACCCAAATTTACAATGCCACAAAAAAGCGACGCCGGCGTCGCGCACGTTATACGAGTGGGGGGTTCAGTGAACTAAAGTGTGCGGGCTTTATCTTGTACAAAATCACCAACTGGTAGAAGAGTGTAGAAGAGTGCATGTGAAATGGGCGTACAAATTCGCTATATTCTTTTGCACAATCATTCCTACACACAAAACACACACTCAACAGATAGTAAAGCGAACCATATGGGAAGGGCAGACTGACGTTTTATGCGCAACTAAAATTAGTGGGAGCCACACGCCCACACACCCCAGTGCCAGCACTGTTGTCAGAGTGACGTAATAATTGTGTGCGTATGTGCGTGTGTGTTCACAGAGAAGGGTGAGCTGGCCGCACGCACACTGCATGTAATAGTATTTCTATTGAAAAGGGGGGCTTTGTCTGTCGCAGTATTCGCACACTGAGTAGTCGAGTGGCGGTGGGTCTCTGCTTGCACACTTTTTGTATGGGCGTTTGTATGGAAGGGCTAGCTGTCAGAGTGTCAATCAATGCATTATAATCTCTCTCTCTCTCTCACTCTCTCTCTCTCTATCTGCTCTCTCTCTCTCGTCTCTTTAGCGAAAAAATTCCATAATCAATTTTGTAATCTATGGCGTTGATATGAAATCATCGAGAGGACTGTCGATGTAATAATCCGCATCTCTATCGCAAAATTTACTAGTAATAAACGCTTCTTTTTATTATTATTTAATGTTGCGCGCAATTTTTGGCATTTTAAAAAAGGCGCAAAAACACAACTTTTCTCTCTCTCTCTCTCTTGACTATGGGATTGACGATAGTGAAGTTCTGCAACTGACTTTCCCGCCCAACACACACACACACACACACACACATACACGCACACACACAGACACATACACACACACACACTCTCGGTCTTCTTTCTTCACACACAAGCACACACACACACACACACACACTCACACACACACTCACCCACACACTCTCCCTCGATCTTTGACATCCGCGACGGATCTGTTGAAAGACATGGGCCAAACACCATCCATCAGATTATCGATTCATCCATTCCCGGTATTTTGATCGCATCATCAAAAATGGCGAAGGCACCTGCTACCACCACCAAGAAGGCCAAGTCCCCCAAGAAGGGTGCGTATTTTCACGCGATCTTACCGTTCGAGAGTGAAATGCGGCCTCACTGTACGATGCTTTACTTTCTCAGCCTTGCCACCATCTAATCTTCCTTGTGCCACTCATGACACTTTTGTGCACTGCAGCAGCGGGCGGTGCCAAGAAGACCAACCCCTACAACCAGTTCATGAAGGAGGAGCTCGCTCGCATCAAGGCTGCCAACCCCACCATTGACCACAAGGTTGCCTTCACCCAGGCCGCCTCCAACGTGAGTTACATCCACTTTGAGCTGCAAGTGGTTGGAATGTTTGTGGGCTTACACAAATTATCAGCGCGGCTGCAAATCTATCCCACTAAGCATGGTTCGTGTGTTTTTCCATTACAGTGGTCCAAGAACAAGGAGAAGAACGCCAAGAAGGAATAGAGTTGCCCAGCACTGGAGCTTCCTTGGATGACATATCACGTCTGAGAGTTGGCGACAAAAAACCTGTGGCCGTTTTTCGGATGCGTTATTCGTTCATCGAACTTTGTACAGCAAAGCCGTCGTCTTTTCCTTTTTTCACTTTCGTTTCTTGTCGATACATATAAAAAAACACAAAAGATAAACTGAGGGAGTCCTTTGTAATCTTGCAATAGTATTTAAAGACAATCGACGCAGTACGCAGATCCACACGCGTATTTCATATCGTGTGCCCATACTTCCTAGCAACAGTGCGAATGACTTGAATCATGGCTGGACGATCGCATGCCTCCACAGCCTCAGTAAACGTAAACTGCATGCAAATTCCGTGACAGGGGTGAGTTGTAACAAAACACTTCCAAACGGAAAGGAGCACATTTCACGGAACACAGCAGAGTGTAGCAGCACAACGCGATGACGAATGGATGCAAACAACGAGCACCATGTCTTTCTTCTTCTCCGAGCTTCCCATACAACATACCCATTTACGCTGGCGCTTTTTCATCTCGGGCCATTGTTCGTGTTCCTCGGTGACTTTCAGCTCATACATGTGGAAACGCTGCTGCTTACGCTTGCCAATCTTTTCGTGCGCACCAAGAAACGCAGTGATCTCGCCCTTCACACCTCCCTCCTCCCCTGATCCGATGCAGACATGTCGCAGGCGATCCACGTTAGGTAAGTTGGCGTAATGGCAAAGCACGCAAATTCAAATGAGTGCAATACGTACCAATCTAATCTAAAATTAAATGCAACAACAAACTGTGGCAAGAAGCAGTGCACACACGGACGACCCACACCCACATGTTTCGCGGAGAGCCGCCTCTTCCACAGATTCGTCATTCTCCCAACCGCCCTTCGGAAGGATCCATGATTTCGGTCGTGCAATGTTGCGGCTTGTCACGAGAAGAACCTGAAAAAAACAATCAAATACATCGGAAAAGCCAACATAATACAGGATAAATAACCAATCAATGGCCAATCGTACACACTGTTGCAGGAGAAAGGAGTGTTTGGGTACGGGGGAACAATTGCACGCACGCACCGCCAAATTGACCAAAACAAATGGCTGATAATAATAAAAAACACAAAACCACGCTTCAATCAACCCACGTGCGTTCCATCCCTCACAGCAACACATCCCGCAACTTGTCGTATTCCATTGTCGAACCTTTGGTTGCTGCGCCCCTCGCGAGCGTGCATAGGGTGTGGCTGGGGCTGCTGTCCAGTGGATTTATGGGCAGCAGCAGCAGTCAACGCAGCCGATTCGTCGGCCATATCCTCGTCTGCACACGGCCAGCACATAAAACAACGTCCGAAACAGAGAGAGACGAAGAACCAAGATTCCAACAAGTAGTATGCCTGTTGTTGCGACACTTTCTTGTGGCATGTGCTGGATTTGATTCTGTAAATGGCCGATCCTGTGTGTGGTGTCGCTGGTCTGTCATTGCGCGTCACCATTTCTAACTTTATGCGAGGACTCGCTCGAAACTCCCGAATCCTCGCAAGGCCGACTGGCTAAGTTTGAACGGCTGAGTCTCCATTACGCAGATTCAAGGAAGAGAACTTTGCCATCATCTTCGAAAAACATGTCTCTCAAGGTTGCATAGTTTCTTCAAACTGTGAAGGGGCCTTGATCTTTTCAAACGAGCCATGACTCGCATGATTTGCAAGTGCCGGATTGCACTCCGATAGCGTGCGGCCACATGAAATAGATCTAAGATGGCTGCTCCACGAGGGCCCCGGATTACCAGCTTCCTGTTTCCAGTGTGGATCTTGTGGTCCTTTGTTTTGTCTTTTTTGCGATTTCTCGCGTTTGGTTCTTCGCGACGGAAAGAAGTTGTGCTTCTGGGCGCGGACGACATTGATGCGGACTCCCTGGATGCCTTAGCCACGGGACTGGAGTTGGCGCGGGCACAGGAACTGGTCATCAGCGAGCGCCGACGCGCAGAGACTCTCGACGACCTGTCGCGAGAAGTGGATGGGCAACTTAAAAATGTCGATGAGCTGTTGTCTCTCCTGAAGCGTGCGCGTGATGGCGTTGAAGCGGCGCAACGGTTGCGGAAGGCGCAGAATGCACAGCGCACGCAGGATCAGACTGTCGACGAACGGCATCCAAAGCCAGCCGCCAATGTGCCGCTTGTTTGGGACTGGACATTGCCGGTGGGTGCGCGGTGTGCGAGGAAGGAGAGTAGGGGGGTCTGGTGTGCTCTGCCTTTGGGACTCTGGATTGCTTGATACGCGATCATGATGTGGAATCGGATTCCAGTCGGGTTCATTCGGGCTGTGCGCATGTACTCCACAGAGAAATCTTTGATGTGCAATGTGTGTTTGATAGCACTCGCTCACCAGGATGTCTTTGCATTTCGCGTCAGATGCAGTCCCAGCTGGAGCTTCATCAAACACGCGACGGTATGTCATGCCCACTATTGTTGTGAAGCAAACTTTGGAGCGTTGCGGGATGGCATGCATGCGCCGCGTGCCGTTGACGCGCGAATGGCCTGTACTATTGTGTGTGGTGCTCACTCTCTGTGCACCCGTCGACCTGCCTATTGTTTCGCCGCCGCGCAGAAGGTCTGCGAAAGGGGAGAGACTATGGCGCCCTGCATCTCCACTCCCGAAATCAACCACCCAGATCGCAGACTTCCAATAGTGACAATTTGGGCCAGGCTCCCGTGTCTGCAAAGAGGGCGACTGGAGCGCGACAGATAGGGGGCACATTTGCATCTGATGGAAGATCCAATAGCACTCGGGTGGGCAACATCGCGTGGTTGTGTGTGCTTATACGCCGTGACTGTTTGTTTCGTATTTTTTCGTCGTTTGCTATGTTTCTCACTCGTGACGACTGGCTGCATCCACATTCTTTATTTTCTTTTTTTGCGTGCGGATTTGTGCTATGCAGCGCCGGCTATCGCTCATTACAAACCTTGGCGCAAATGCACCAAAGTATGTGATTGGCACCAAAGTGTATGACCCGCTGAAGCTCGAGTGGGTCGATGTCCCGTCAATGGGCATGGGATCGCCGCCTACGCACGTGATGACACGCGACGGCAGTCCCAGGGGAGTTAATGACAATGCTTCAACTTTGCTTTCTTGCGAGACGACGGTTGTCGGTAAAGAATCGGCGGTGGCGCCAGAAGACATTCGCAATATTGCCGACTTGCCGACAGGTGGGCTGTATTCTGTTCTTGTGCTTGCTGATGTTGTTGTTGCTGGTGTTGTGTGGCAGCTGTTGTCGTTGTTGTTCTTTGTCTTGCTGACACTGCCTGGCCCCCCCCTCCCCTCCCCACCCCTCCTTCCCTCCTTCACACAGAGGTCAACGGGATGGTGTTTGACGCCATTTCGCGGAGTTGGATTGGAAACGATGACGACGGTGATTTGTTTGATGACGACGACGCTCCCGCGGATGATGCCGCCGGTGACTGCGAATGTGAGTGCTGCCACGTGCTTTGTCGCACACACACACACACACACACACACACATGCACGCACACATTCTTTCTGTCTTTTGTGGAGTCCTCCATGGGCATAGCCCAAGGCAAGTCCGCTGCACTCGACGATAAGTGATCGTTCTGATTTTGGTTTTTGTTTGTCTGCCCGCTGTCATTGGACGCTGGTGTTTTTCCCCGATTGGCAGCACACTTTCCGTCGGACGTTGGTCTGGCCCTTTCCGATGCAGAGAGGATGCAATTCCGCGTGGACGCTTCCAAAGTAAATGAGCAGCGATGGCACTGGGCAGAGGGAGACTGCCCCGTGGCGTGTGGGGCCATCCGCGAGGTGTGTGTGTGTGTGCGCATTGTATGTGTGTGTTGAATGCCTGCATTATGGTGATTCACGCAATAGTGATAGTATCTCTATTATGCAATGCACCACGAAGTGACTGTGGTATACTTTGGTATCTGAGCAGTCCAATAGAGTCGCTTGATGCCGATCTCCTTGCGCTGCGTGGCTCTGCGTATTGGCCGATACAAGCACTTACATGATTTTGCCTGCTGTGTATGTTGTTTTGCCTTCCTTCTATTTCATGTGTGTGTGTGTGTGTGCTTGTGTGCGTTCTGCATACAGATGTCCACAGTACATCTTGTGACCGTCATGAACAGACTCGCAAAGCTGGAATCAGAGGCGGCCAAGGTGCAAGGGCAGCCTTACGCCTCTCCGCTTGCGCACGAAAACGACGCCGACAGTGTGCACAATGTGCGCACCGCGGTTTCGCCGGGGAATGTCTCTGCGCTTTCGGCGTGGCGCGAAGACGACGACTCGGAGGAGGACGACACGTGGCTGGCATACAGTGATGGAGATGTTGTCGGTTCGATTTGTCTGGGCATTCCGTCGTCAAAGGCACCGTTATGTGCTGCCGTGCATTCTGTGAAGCCGACTGCTGCTTCCTCCTCCTCATTGCGCACGAATGAGGACATTGTTGTTGGGACAGACAATAATAAAAAGGATGCGCAGACAACGACGCCATTGGACGGCGGCGGTGTGCGCGCATGCACGAGCACGGGCGGCACGGGCGTGGGGGCGATTTTGGGGTGCATTGCCGTGGGAACGAAGGGCACTCGGGAGCGCGTGGTCAAGTTCGCGGATGCTTTCGAGGGCTCTGACGACGACGAGTCGTGGGACTGAGCCGCTTGAACTTGTGATCATGTTGTTGCCATGCTGTGTTTTTCACGAGTAAACTTTCTTTTCTGTTGTTGCGTGTGGTGGTTTTTGTTGATTTGGTTGCGGGAATCGAGAAGCAGTGCATCTGCATATGCGGGGATATGTGATTCGGTTCGCAAAAAGTCGCACTCTTTTGCGGTAGTGTGTAGGAGGGAGATAACATGCACACAAGACAATGTCTCCAAGGGAGGGGGCGTGCGTGCACGATGACATAGTGTCGAGTGTTAAACATGGCTCTCCATGACTCCAGTTCAGGTCAAACCAACCAACCCAATGTGATGTCGCCCTTTCAGCGATATGATGGAACAAAAGCGACAGCAAACTGCATTCATAGCGATATGTATTCATATAAAAAAAAACACAGAAACAATAAAACCACCCCAAAACAAAAATACAAAAACAAAATATAAAGTAACAAACAAACGCGATTGTTTTGAAAGAAGCGACGATTGATTGGTAAAATGGCAAAAACAAAGGATATACAAACAGGGCGCGGTCGCAGCTAGTCGCCCTTGTTTTGCAATGCGCGGTTTGCCCATCGTGCATCCACTGTCTACTTTTTCACGGGAATACTCGATCCCGGTCCTCCGACGGTCATGGAGCGCGCAGGTAGCTTCTTTGGCTTGTTAAGATCAGGTCCGGGGGTGGGCGAAGCCGTCTGTAGTTGGCGCGGGAGAGAGAGAGAGAGAGAGAGAGAGAGAGGAGAGAGAGATTGAGTGTGTCGTACGTTGTCTCTGACTATGTGATCCAAATGTGGGCATGAGACACAAGTGCAAAAAACAAACAAATCCTAACATCATGATGCGACTTTGGTGTGCCAGAAATCATGCACACCACAAATACCACCATAAAACAACAACACAACACACCACCATATACAATACCCCCCACACACATACACACATGCATACATACACACACACACACACATGCATACATACACACACACACACACATGCATACATACACACACACACACACACACACACACACACACACACACACACACACACACACACACACACACACACACACACA
>CALSCR010000784.1:0-39705 GCA_943704495.1 Pigoraptor chileana
CACACACACACACACACACACACACACACACACACACACACACACACACACACACACATACATTTCACGGCTTTGTCATGTGTTCCCTGCCATTCATTCGGTCCCCAGTGGTTATCACATGCTTATCTGTGCGACCTTACACCCATTGCACATGCTTGAATCTCATCTTCCTTCTCCCGCAGTTTCCAAGCCCATATGTGCGCGCGGCACAGAGCAGTCGCACCAGATGGCGCCTGTGTTCAACCCGCCGGGACTCGTGAACGTCCCCTTTCCGTTTGTGGCGCAGGAGTTTGTGCGGCACACTGGCGTGCTATACAAGGTGTTCGTCATCGGCGAAGACTACAATGTCGCACGACGGCCAAGCATGCGAAATTTGAGGCGGACGGTGAGATGCGCTGCACGTTGTGCATGTGTGAGAGTGTGTGTTTGCGTGTGACAATCACAAGGGGACTAATTGCTTTGGGGGTTCTTCTGTCCTTGTTATATTCGGTACCGAGAATGCGACAGAAGGGGTGTTTTCTGACTCTCGTCCAACTGATCGCCCCATTCACGTGACAGATAAACGAGCGACGATATTTTTCGACAGCGCCACGATATCGAAGGTAGACTCTCGATCGCAGCTTTACGCCGCGTTCAATCCCGACGGCCATGCGGACACAACGCTCTCGTCTGCCACCGTCGACGCTCTTGTTACCTTGCTGAGGACAAGACTGGTGTGTATGGTTGCGTATGGTTGTCTTCTGTCCAACTGTTATGCTTATCCTTCCGCATGTGTTTCATGTCGTTGTTGTGGTGCTGGTTTGATGTCTTCCTTCGCCATTTTGCAGCTCTCCTGTCAGCTTTCATTTGTTTGTCTTGAACCGTGAAGAGACAAATAGCTTGCGTAATCGCGCCTGGACCGAACTGAGCTGGTTTGTGCGCTGACAGTGTTTATTGCCGTAAACCAAAACCGCGCAGAATTTGAGTCTGTTTGGCTTTGACATTATCGTTGGAGGAAGGGACGGGCCGTCACGTGATCGTCGACGTCAACTATTTTCCTGTGGGGGCTGTCTGCCGTCGACCGTCTATCGTGGTGTCCCACTCAACGTGCATTACTGCGGTACTAACGGTTGTTCAACGCGGACTCCTTTTGCATCCACGCACGCCACGTACCTTCACACAGACATGTACACCCACACACGCACACACTCTCTCTCCGTAGGATATGTCGGCATGCCTGACCTATGGGGATGCTTTGAACGGCTACTCCTCCAGCGTCTCCGCTCGTCGGAGTGATCTTTGCTCACCGGACACTGCGTGGGCGTTCGTATTGTGCATTTGCGTTAAACTTCATAGACTTGCCCTGTCTTCAGTTGTGCAATTGGCGTGTGCGATATAGTAATGGTGCGGCATCGTTGAGACGTTGTCGTTCGTTATTGTGTGTTCTGCTGGCGTGTCGCGTGTGTGCGCCGTGCGTTTTGTTCTGCTTTATTTGCGCTTCCACTCTGTTGTGCAGTGTCGTTTTTGCCGTGTGTTTTCTCTGTCAAACTGCGCGGTTGTCTTGCCATAAAACGCATCACCAAATGGTATTTTGATGTCTTCTGGTGCTTGAAGATGACAGGAGATTGCGCACATACTAACGTATTGCAATCGCGTGTGTTGCATACATACGTGCATCACGAACCGCGAATCTTACCGGCTTAAAAGGATCGGCCTTATGCCACCGATACTGTGACCTTGCCTTCCGTTAGTGCGTGTCTGAATGTGCGTGTTATACGCTCTTACGCTTCCGAGGGCAAATCCAAAGTCAATCCTTCATGACATACACTGAACGCCCGTTCTG
The DNA here is from genome assembly GCA_943704495.1 of Pigoraptor chileana. NCBI lineage: Eukaryota > Filasterea > Ministeriida > Capsasporidae > Pigoraptor > Pigoraptor chileana. Next base: position 1,823 of record CALSCR010000784.1, read on the forward strand.
TTGCGTGCACTGACAAGCATCGGGCGCTGTGTTGCTGTGGGTCAGTCGGGCGCAAGAACCATAACCGTTGCTGCAAGAAGATGAAGCATAATAAAATCGGTACATACACGAGAACCTGTGGATGTGACAGGTCTGCATTTCACTATGGGCGACACTATGCAAATACCCATTACAAAAATCCCGCGTAAGCAACAACTCCGCACCCTTCGGAACCACTTGAACACCAGCATCACGCATTCACAAAGCGCACGAGTGCCTAGAGCTCCTCGATGGTCGGTGCCAGCGTCAGGCATTCGCACCGCGCACCAGTGCCTTGAGCTCATCGATGGTCGGTGGCTTCCGGAGCCCGAAGCGCAGCACGAGGGCCATTGCGGAATCCGCAGGAATGAGAAAGTTCTCGCCGCTCTCGTCGCCGACCGGAGACGGGCGCCATACAACACGCAGAACTTTGTCTGGCGACAGACGCACGAGTTTCATGTCCCCCAGCACCGAGGCAGGCAACTCGCTGTCCTTGCGGAAACGATCACAGAGCTGCTCCAAGCGCTCGTTCGCTGCGACATATCCGTCCTTGTTGAGTATTGCCGTGCCGAGCATCTTTTGGATATGTCCGGCCGCGGTATGCCTCACGTTCTTCCGTCCATCGTCCTCCCACTTCTGGTCTAGGCTGAAGTAACTCGCGGGCACACCGCCTATGCACGCCCACACGACGTCCGCCAAGTCTGCTGCCTTCAGCGCCGCATGCAGAGCCTCGAGCTCGGGCAGCTGCTCCAGAATGGGGCGAGGCATGGGACCGATGTCCATTGACACTTCACGCAGCGTAGCCTTTGCACTCTCGGGCAGCGAGTTGTTGGATGCGTCAATGATAACACGCATGCCGTAGTCTCCAGAGAGAGAGCGCGCTGCGCTGTCGAGGTCGGCGAATGGCTGTGTGGGCTTGCGCTCATCAGCCTGGAGGACCACCGTCGCGGGTCTGCGGAACATGAGGCGGTGCCACCACAGTACACGCCTTGCGCTGGGGCCATAGTCCAACGCATTGCGAAAGAAGCCGCGTGAAATCGCCAGGAAGACGTCTGCCATAATCTCCTTTCGGGATGTACCCGGTTGCACGCGCACATTCACGACGCCACACGTCGCCTGCGTCGCTGTTTGCACGAGGCATGTCTTCCCAACGCCCTTCTGGCCCATGACAATGAGGTATTGGTCCTCTCGCAGTGTCGACAGAGTTTTGCGCACCTTTCCAAGTTCTTCGCTGCGCTGCGACTCGTGCTTCGCGCGCAGGAAAAGGCGCGAATAGAGTCCGAGCCCCACCGCGCGCCCAGGGCCAATGCGAGGCACCAAACCGGCGACCACCGCTGCAGGAGGTGCAGCAACCGCGGCGAAGGACGCGAGGATAGCAGCTATGTGTGAAAGCTGCTCCAACATTTTCATACATGATTAAAAAAGCGATGTGAAGAACATTTTGCGATGAATGCGCGTTTCGTTTTTTAAAAAAAGGAGCTGCACTGATAAATAGAGTGTTTGCGTCAAAAACCGAGATCTCGGGATAAAATGAGTTATTGATTTTTGCCCTACATTTGCCGAGGGTTCGTAAATTTGAATTTCAGCCGAGTGGCGGGATCTCAAGGCATGCAGCACAAGCATGCAGTTGGTTTCAGTTGATGGGGTCGATGGACACCTCACCTAAGACACTAACTTGAATCCCGTTTCAGTTGGTTAGACATGTCTGTCTTCAGCTGGGGATCGTCAAAGGCGGGAGCGCTCGGAGGCGGGGACCTCGTCGAGCGTCTGGTACCACGGGTGGTTGGTCAGTGTATGACATCCATCGCGGGTGCCGTGTACACCCCACCAAGCACTCACAATGCAGCTTCCCCGACTATAGACCACAACAATGGATAGTATTTGATGCATATATTGTTCTCTCCGTGTCAAAAAGTTTCGATTGTCCCACACTGCTAGGCTTGTCCTTATATCTGGCCTTCTGGAATGCCGTGCAGACGCTGGGATTCAAGGAAAGCACATAATCCAAGTCGCATGTGGAGAGCAACATTCGGTCGCATTGGACGACCTTGGCCATGTGTGAGTTTTCGGTGGTTTTGCACGTGTCGTATGAAGTGTGCTGAAAAGTACAGCACGCGGTACATGACGACGAGGAGCTGACCTTGACGGTGTGTGGGCATGCGCAGGTACTGCTGGGGTCGCCAACGCGAGGGCCAAACGGGGCACGGAGTGGCAACGGCACTGCCACTTCCGGTTCCTGAGCAGGTCAAGGCGCTCTCCCACGAGTTCATCACGCAGGTCACGTGCGGAGTGCACCACACACTGGCCGTGACCGAGGGTGGCCGTTTGTATCACTGGGGCATTTCGCATGCAAAGATGACAGACGCTCTCCCGGCATACTACGGGGTTGGCGCCGCCCCACAGACAGACCGTGTCAAGGAGGTGTGCTGGATGTGCATGTCACGGGACCCACAGTGATGGGTTCAGCTGGCGTTGTGCAAGTGCTGCTGGTCTGCTCAGTAATTGTGCTGTTTGTTTACGTATGTGCAGATGATCGACCGCTCGCATTATCAGTACTTTGCGAATGTCGTCCTTGATGACTCGAGTGCAATGGATGCGTCCACCGACACAGAGACCGTTGGGGCCTTTCGCCGGATACTTCTCACGACGCCCACGCCCGTAGCCGTGCCTGAGGACGATGATCACGTGATACACGTGGCTGCCGGATATTGCTTCACCGTGTTTGTGACGGCACGTGGCGCTGTGTACGCATATGGATTCGGGGACAAGGGACAACTGGTGTGTCGAATTTGTCGACATTGTTTTTGTTGTTTGATTTTGCGTGAGGAAAACGTCCGGTGCTCCACATGCTTCTCACGCGAACCGATTATGTTTTTTTTACGGCGCTCGGCAAAAAACACACACGCCCGCACGCGCACACACACACACACACGCGCACACACTCAGGGCCAGAATAATCGCTTCATGTCCGCTGCCCCCGTGCGCTTGACGTTTCCCACTGAAGAGGGAGCGGCACAACCGAGCTTCATCCGCGTTGCGGCTGGCCAGCAGCATGCACTGGCGCTCACGTCAGACGGTCGTGTGTATGCGTGGGGGGGCGGCGTGTTTGGTGCAATAGTACGTACTGCATCTCCTATCTGCTTACAGGCGCAATTGTTGTATGTTATCTTTCTTCATCATGTGTTACACGGATGCTCTCTGAGGTGTGCTGACCCTGCAAACTGTGTTTTGTGCATTCACTCGCCCGTGTGTTACAGGGACTAGGCCGTGAGATTGATCAACTCGCACCCGAGCGAATAAGAGCTCTGGAGGCCGCACACATAAAGGCCATTGCATGCGGATCGTACCACTCTGTCTTTGTTGGCAGCGATGGCGCCCTGTACTCGTGTGGCCACTCTGAGTACGGACAGCAGGGTGTCGGTGACGAGGGATCGAGTGGAGCTGCCCATGAGCACAATTTCCTTGTGCCCCGTCACTGCCGGCACATGCTCGTGCCCGTGCGCGAGGTCACGTGCGGCCAGCTTCACACTGTTGCTGTTGCTGAGAGTGGTGTGGTTTATGCGTTCGGTTGGGGTGGTTCGGGTGCTCTTGGTCTTGGCGACCTTAAATACCGAGTGCGACCGACAGCCGTTGCGCAGTTAGAGGGCGTGAATATTGTCAGCGTTGCTGCGGGCTGGAAGCACACTCTTGCGTTGGCACCGGGGGAGGCAACCACTTTTGCGTTGGATTTTGGGAGGATATGTCACCCGATGGCAAGGGAGGCGCACGTGCCTGACATGGTCTTTGTTGCCGAAGGAAAGCCAATTATGGCACATCGCGCCGTTGTGTGTGCACGTTCGCCGATGTTCCGCTCTCGGATTGCCTTTTCGGAGCGGTTTTGTGATGGCGGTGTTGCGCTTCTGGCAGGGATGTCGCTGGTTAAGCGCAGAGTTCCCAGTAGCCGTCATGGCCTTGTTGCGGTGGATATCCCGCTTCGGTTTGGCGTCGCTGTTGCATATGTGCAGTATCTGTACACGGACCACGTGCGTGCTGCGCCCTACTTTATGGGAGAGCTATTCAAGTTTGCGGGAGCCCTGGGGGACTCTCGGCTGTATTGGCTCACGCGACGCTCTGAATCGGTGTGTGTATGCGGCTATTGGATGTGCGCGGCTGTTGGAGTGACATGGGTGATGTCGATGTGCACTTTGTCATTATAGTGTCGCAATCGATATACTCACTCGATTTTATCTTTCCTTGATTAATGACCCGCGCGCAGCCAGTGCATCTCTCTCCGCTCAGTACCTTTTCCGAAGACTTTCGGCATCTTTTGTACAGCGGCATGCATTCCGACGTCACCATCAAGGTATTTTGATCGTTCGCCCGTCGTCACGCTCCATTACCTCTGATGTTCTTAATTGTGTAGTGTTTGTGCGTGTGCGTGTGTATGTTGAGGATTGCAATCCCTGATGATATGCTTCTTATTCATGGCGATGACGTGCATCATGTGTGTGATATTGATTTCAGGTCGGTTCAAGTGAATTTGGCGCGCACAGGGCAATACTGATGGCCCGGTGCGAGTTCTTTCGCACGTGGTTTGATGGGAGCGTCGCATATGTAGACCGCAGCCTGCCCGTGATTGACCTTGGTGCGGCGCTGGTTGAGGGAGCGCAGGGGTCGGCGGACGACATTGAGGCTGCCTTCCGCACTCTGATTGAGTTTGTGTACACGGGCGATCGCGCCCTTGTTGTCCCGGAGAACGCGCTGGATGTGCTTATATGCGCCGACTACTTTCTCGTCGGTGATCTCAAGCGCCTCTGTGAGGCCGCGCTGGTCCTTATTGTCGACGACGAAAACGTGACCGATTTGTTTGGATATTCCCAGCGCCACGACGCACCTCGCCTGGCGGAGCGCTGTCGCCGGCTGATGAGCAGTCGGGCGTGAACTTTGATTGGCTTGTGTTATATGTCGTGTGTAGGAACGGGCGGGACTTTGATGTGGGGCAGGGCTTTCATTTTATTCAAGTGCTCACTCGTTGGTCGCGTGTGCATACACTCAAGTGTACTGGCTCAGTACCCTATATACACTCAACCAGCGAACATCGTAGCAGTGGCCTGTGGCTTATCTGTATAACGTATCTGTACCTGCCTCTCTGCCATCCACTGAGAGCATACGCTGAGACATAGCCAACAGCACTTCCATCCAGAACCCCAACATTCGCTGAATTATGCACGATGTTTTTTCAGCCATCAGCAAGAAAACAGCCAATGGTCAGGGTGCATCTAGCGGCTGTGCCTCATATTAACTTTTGACGGACAATGTTTCGCGACGTGTGTGCACGCTCAGGTGTTCCTATTTATAGGTGCGGAGGAAGGAGGATGAACTGGTGCGGCGGCCAATCGGAGCGCAGGGACGCCCTCTGCGATCCATCCGGGGTGGCGTGTATGGCCCACACTATGGCGATGGTTACCTGGGACGGTGCGACAGTCACCCCTCACTCCGCACTCGTCACACCCTCACTCCGCACTCCGCCCTCACACCCTCACTCCGCACTCCCTCACACCCTGACTCCGCACTCCCTCACTCCTCACTCCTCACACCTCACATACATTAGTCCCACCTGAGCGTGTGTGACTTTTCTGTGCGCAGTTTCAGTGACTCTGCAATTGTGCGCAGTGCGAGTTTTTGGGGATCCCTCGCTTCCGAATGGCCTGTCTCCTGGACGCATCCTCGCAGTTCTACAAAGTCTGCTGCACCTTCTCTGCTTCGGCGACAGAGAGCTGTGTCACTGCATACATTTATTAAATCAGACAAGTATAGTCCCCTCCGCATATCAACTGAAAGTGTTCAGTGAAATTTAGGTGAACACAGCACAACCACCCTTTTTTTCGGTTGCCAGTCTTTCATTTTCCAGAGGCCATCGATATCGGCAACAACCGCTGCCATGTCAACCCCACTGGCGCAGCCCTTCAGCGTGGCGCGCATGCCGCCGCCCGAGCGCCGCGGCTATGCCGTGCCCAAGGAAATCGAGGACTATCTCGGCTTTGTTTCAACCGTCAAGTCAAAACTCTCGATGCACAAGCTGATCTACAATGGCATCATTGCCGGGGGTGAGTTTTTTGCTTTCGATAGGCTCTGAGATGACACCCAATTATGTTTGTGTCTCATCAGTCGTCCAAATGATCGACGACGCCATTGCTCTTATCCACAACAACTGCAGTGTTCGTCACCTTTGGAGGCTTTCTGTCGACAGTCGCGGCTGGTGGACTTCTCGGCACATTCCGCTCCGAGTATCCGGCCGTCCCGAAGCTTCTCGCTGGCGCCGTATTCCCCGTGAGTGTTGCCAGTGATGCGTGCTCTCGTGAAGGTAGTTGCGGCTTCAGTCGATGATCATCAGTGGCACGCCATACGAAGGAAGCTGACCACCTCACATTGTGTTGCTGACGTTCCTTCCGCCAACCGGTCGTCGCTCGCAGCTTGCCCTCATTCTCATTCTGCTGTACGGAGGCGAGCTGTTCACAGGCAACACGATGTACTTTGTGATGGGTCGCATGCAAAAGCGCATCTCCTTCAAGGACCTGGCTCTCAACTGGGCTGTGGTCTACTTGTCCAACTTTCTTGGCTGTGCCGTATCCGCGTATCTCTTTGGATATCAGACTCTCTTTTTCGCTGCCGAGCCCTACCATTCGTATGTGACAAAAGCAGCCGAGGTATGCATGCTGTGTCACCACATTGGTCGGCCGGCTGGCGGTAGTCAACAAGTCAGTGGCAGAGCGTGTCACTCTGCTTCACGTTCCCCACAGAATGTATCACTCCAAATTAATGCCGACCGATCACAGGCTCACACCGGACACAGTGCTTACTAACAGTATTCGGCGCTTTTGGTGTGTCCATCCGTTTCGCAGACGAAATGCAGCTATGGCTTCTGGGTTATTCTTCTTCGCTCGATTCCCGCAAACTGGCTTGTCTGCCTAGGTGAGTACTGATGGATGCAACGATAGTTGATGACTGATAAACTACAAATGTCAAGACATAGGTGGGTGCTCTAGCATGAAAGACGGGGCGCATCAGGCCTCCATCAGCTGCATTAGGTCCTGGTCTGCTGACAGACGCCCAATCGAAATTACTCACCAACGTGCATGTGTTTTGTGCCCATGGGATGGCTTGGTGTGGTCGAGTGCAGCCGTGACACTCAGCGTTGCCGCGCAGGATGTTGGCGGGAAAATGTTCGCCATGTGGTTTCCCATCTTCGGATTTGCCACCGTCGGATTTGAGCACGTGATTGCCAACATGTACACGTGAGTTGATTGCTCACTGAATGGATGCAATGTGTCACGTGTAGCGGCGGTTCAATAGGACCCTATGTGACGTGAATCTGATTGGCTTCGGTTGGCTTGCATCGGATGTGCGCTTCATGCTGCACTGAGTCAGACTGCCATGAAACGCCGTGCGGTCAGCTGCATTCGTGTGTTTGATTGGTGCGTCTGTTTGGGTGGTCACTGACTGAATTTGTGGCGTCCGTGTGGTCACCGTGACGTCCAACGGTTCATCGGACATTGCAGAATTCCCCTTGGTATGTACTACGGCGCAAACGTCACAATTGGGTGAGCATTCTGATCTTGATTATTAGGCGTTGCAGTCTACGCGTCACCGAAAGCATGACGCTGTGAGCCTTGTGGGCAATATTGCATTCCACTGGAGTATGGCTGTCGATGAGCCGACCATCGTTAGTGTGCTGGGGCCATTTGCACGATGCAAATTCAACCAAGATGTGGTCACTTATCCCTAGTTGGACAACCAATAGAGCTCTGTATAATAATTGATCCAAAGTGTCTCCACACCCACTTGCCACCACTGACACACCACATGGCATGCCTGCAGCGAGCTGATTGTAAAGAACCTGATTCCCGCGACCATCGGCAACATCATTGGCGGCGGAATCATGTGCGGCGCATCGCTCGTGTACCTCCATCGCTTCTTTCCCCCGCCTCCCACACTTCCAGTCACGGCCACAGACGCTCTCGCAGTGGAGATGCATGCGGGTGGGCACCTCTTGTCGACATTCTGAACGTGCACTTGCAGAATTGAATGGCCAGTTCAGATTGTTAAGCTCGGCACACTGTAACTGTTTTCGGCACGCGCACCAATCTGAAGGCCAGACTGCCGTAATGCAATCCTCCTTGCAGTTCACAACAATCACGCCGACGGGCACGTAAGTGTGGCCCACGGCAAGGATTCTGCCGAGGGCGTTGAGATGCACACGGACCATGCCAGTGGCAATGCGATGGCACACCACGATCCCCCGTCATACCGCCACGCCGTGTTCACTGCCGCAAATGAATATCTCGTCACGTATGTTAAGCGTTATGTCACAAAGAGTGGCGAGTGCATTCTGGTCTCGGTCACGTCGTATCTCTCCAGCAACAAGCCCGCGGGTGTCACGCTGCCGGACGATGGGGCCGGTGCGTCTTCGACCGCTGCTGGTGCAGATATGGGGCCTCCGGTACAATTGGTGGCATACATTCAACGAGTGGGAGACTTCGGCGATGGCTCCAGGCAAGACGGCCGAGCGCCCATCGGCGTTCTCATAGTCGACCTAGTCGGCGCCAGGTATGCAGTGCCTGTTGCCGGCCAGCTCTGCTTGTGTGCGCATGTGTGTGTGGTGTGTGACTATGCAATGCAGTGTGCCTTTGTGTTGATTCTTTTTCCGCTGTCTTGCATGGATCCCTACCACTATTGTTTGTTATTAATACCAATTTGGTTCGTTGATACCTGGCGTGTGCGGCGTGTGCAGGACGATCGAGGAGGGCCGCATCCAATTTGCAGACGAAGCGATTTGTGGAATGCTCGGTTATTCGCGGGAGGAGCTTTGTAAGCTCACCGTGGGCACCATTACGCACCCAGCTGACGCCGATGTGTCGTCCAGAAGCATGGGCTCAAAGTTCAGCCCCCGATGAACGCATATGCATGTAGGGCTGAGGCTGACTGGGTATTCCATGCTCTGCTTATTCATCTGTCCATTCGTTCGGCTGTCGGTGGATGGAGGCTCTGTATTATTTAACAAACGGCGTGCACTCCGTCAGCACAATCCCCCGCTTTACGTGATGTGTCTCGGGCGTCCAGCTCTCTGGGGCACCCGCCAGACAAACGAATGGCGGCGTCCACTCCATAATTTCTTTATCAAATTCAATACAACACTGTATATACTTTCACTTCGATTATTGTGTGTGACGTCACCGTCATGTGCTGTGAGAAAGAAAGACTGCACGATGACAATCTGATTGCAGCATGAATGTTGCAGCCGAGCGGAAGAGCCCACCTCTGTGTAACAAGTTGTGACAAGGAGTGATGCCCGTGCACACAACGTTTAAATGGAACCCAACTTGACTTGTGTAACATCATGGCAAATACCTCGCCACCGGAAACGGTCCCGGCATATGAACAATGTAACAAAAAAAATTTGTCTCGGTACTTAGACCGACTATACTATCACGTCGCAGTACTGATACTGAGGATTGCGGTCACGAGCGGCTCTTGGTAACCCCATCACAAATCGCACGGATATTCGCAACTGAGCGCAGTCTATCGGATTCAAACCCAATTCATTAACGCGCAATGCATTCAAATGCACTTCAACGCACGCACGCGCACGCACGCACAAACGGACAAACGGACAAACAAGCACGCGCACAATCCCGCACACACACACACATATACATACGGAACATAACTCAAACCGCACACCCCGCCACCCCCTCTGCATTACCACATTACCACGGCCCAGACGCGCCATCTGGCACAACATGGTCGCCGTGGAGTCCCGTTTTCACATAGGGAATGTGACTGGATCCGGCGGCCTCGGCGGCGGCACGTGCCGCGGCGTGTGATATTGACGGCAGAGTGCCCATTTGTGATGGCTTCATTGGGCCCATCGGTAGCATTGGTCGTCGTGTCTGCAGTGACAAAGGAGCCCAGCAAGCACGGCAGCAACAGAAATCATAAGTGATGATCAGAGATGAACAGAGCATCCATGCAATTGCCATGGTTGGCGAAGTCGACCGACAAAGCGGTAGTTTGTTTACATAAAGTGTTTCACTCCCGCACCTGGGTGGATAGCCGGAGAGGACCCCGTGCCGGTATATAGTAGTCTTCCTTTGGTGGCTTATCGGCGGACGTGTTGCTGGCCATGCGTCGCTCTCGCTGCAAAAGTGCGTTCTCTTGCTGATGCTGGATGTTGCGCATAACCTATAGACAGAAGAAACCACACATGTGCGTCCACACAGTAAATAATCAGGGGCGGGTGGAATCGACTGATTGCTCACATACACACAGAAATGGACGAAGACAAATACGCATGCAAACGGGCACATGTGTGCGTTCATGGACATACACACGCACACACACGTACATGCGCACATTCACATGCAAACGCACACAACACAAAACAGAACACAAAACACACAACACAAAACAGACAACACACAACACACAACACACAGGCGCGCGCAACACGTATAGGCAAGCTCAGCGTACCTGCAGCTCGTGCTCGTATCCCTTAATGGTCTTCTTGAGCGCCACAATTTCATTTTCCATTGACGTAAGCTGCCCGGCGTTCCCGTAGTCGTCGAGCTTCTTTTGCAGCGCAGAGTTTTCCCTCCGCGCCAAATCAAGGTGCTTGCGCGTCTTGTTCAACTGCTTGTCCCGCGTATCAAGCTCGATTTTCAGGCGAGAAATCTCGGCAATGTCACGAGGGTTGCGTCCGTTGCCCCGCGGCGATTTGCCAGTGCTGCCTCCGCCACTTCCGGGGCCGCTGTTGGATGCCGGGATCCCGCCAGCCGCACCGCCACCGTTCTTGATCTGCAATCATTGAAGCAAGCGCACAATGGGTGAGCACAGTTGCACGCCGGGTTCCACTCATTCATATGTTACGGGCCTTTATGTGGGTGCAAGCGCTTGCACGACGCATAAAACAGCGCAAAGGATAATAGGCCCATAGCAATACACTCATGTGCTGCATTCACTCGACTATCAGCCACCGTAACATCGTTACTTTGATAGAAGTGATTCAATTCACACGCATAACACAACGCACGGCCGCAGTGGATCAAGTTAAACAAGCAGACATACCCTGAGTGCCCGATGCTGCGCGACTTTCAGCCACTCCTGATACTGCCTCTGCGGCTCGCTGTTTGTCTCCGCAAGTGTGTCGTTAACGACGGCGAGTAAATCAAGGGCCTTGAGCGAGGTCTGCGTGCTCAATTGCACTGTGAGGTCCTCATTTGCATCTGTCAACCGCATATTTTCGAGCTTGAGTCGCTCTATTTCTTCGACAAGCGATTCGACTGTCTCGTAGTCATCGTCCCCGCCACCACCTCCGCCAGATGAACTTTTGTTGAGATTGAGACCTGACGCCTTCGTCCTCGGAGAGAAATTGCTATCCGCGTCGCTCTCTTCTCCTCTGCTCTCGTGGAGCGTGTTGAGCCCCGCACTACTCTTTCCGTGGGTCGCAGCCAGGCTTTGCGACCTCTTGATCTCATCCTGCTGTCGCTCGTATGCTGCGCAGTATTGCTCAAAGGACACTTGCTCGCCGGATTCGTCGTAATAAACTGCGTTGGGGTCGAACACAGGCGGAGGCAACATGCCCGGATTGCTATTCGACAGCGGCATGATTGGCCGCGCGACCGGTGACACGTCCATCGCAGGCACGCTGGCCTCGCGAGGTCCCATTCGTCTATTACACAGCGCAGGTCATCGGCACCGAAGGCTGAGGCTCTGCGAAGGCATGCTGTTCAGTAGCAAAATATTCCCTTGAGTGGTGAGCACCCAATGACTCAGGACTAAACAAAGAAAGCAGTAAACCGCTTCAACTTCAACAACAACACTTATTACTACAGTGCATCTGATGTGATGCACATCTCAGTCAGCTACTGAATTCAGTCCCCTGACAACCAGACGGTTACTAAATATAGATTGGATCTTTAATGACGGGATATGTGCGCCATCATCGTAAAGCCGTCACTACAGCCTTTGATTTGTAGCGTCAGTCGTGCGTCACAATTTTATTCCCCCCTTCACTACTGACATGGTCCGCAGTGACACGGTCTGGTCCACTGAACTTTGAATATATAGAGTCGATTCGTTTTGGTTTGAAAGACACACGGGGCGCGATGCAACAGTGAGTGAGCCATGTCACTCTTTAGTGCGCGGGAGTACTGGTCTACCACCATCGGCGTGGGCGAAGACTTTGACATAGGGAGTCTCTGTGTGGGATGCGTTGATAACAATGTGGCCACCGGAGACAAGATTGTCGTTGGCTCATTTCAGGTATGCATACGTGACTCAGCAGCGGTACTTGTGCGGCCATGCGCTGTCACTCAGTAGTGACCTGTGGAGCGGTATGATCACACGCGCGCAGTTGTTGCGCCCCTGCAGCTGTCATGCCCACGGTGTGCAATGCAGGTAGTGCAGGTCACTCACCAGCACATGCTCATCCACGCACAATGCAGTTGCATCTCACATTCACATACACACTCTCACACAAGGCAGTGCAGTGCATGCAGTGAGACACATATACATACACACTCTCACACAATGCAGTGCATGCGTTCATCACACATACACATGCACAAACACATACTCACCACAATGCAGTGCAGTGCATCGATCCCTGCATTTGCCGCCCAACTGAGTTTGTATGCTATGCAAACTGCCCTCGCATTTGCAGGGTATCCTCCGTATCTACCGGCCGGCAGACAAAGCGTACAAGCCAGACGATCTCCTGGCTGAAATCGCCCTCAACGACCCGATCATCCAATTAGGCGTGGGGCGATTTGTGCCCAACTCTACCGATAATGCATTGGCCGTTCTCCATCCGCGGCGACTGGCAGTATACGTGGTCGGGCGCGACGGCGACAACCAAGTCGAGCTTCGTATGGTATATGAACACATTCTTGGCCGAAGCGCTGCGAACATGGCATGGGGACCTTTCGGTGGATCCAAGGGGAAAGACTGTGTCTGCGTGCAGTCGCTCGACGGCGTGCTGTCGTTTTTCGACCGGGAGTCGTTCCAGTTTGCCTGCTGTCTACCCGGCGCGCTCATCCCAGGGCCGTTGTGCTACGTGGCGCGCACTGACTCGTTCGTCACATGGTCGGCCGCGCGGCATATTCAGTCGTACAGGTCAGTTTGTTGTGTTTATTTCTCTCATGTCTTGCGCTTGGAGGCATGGGAGATTTAGGCTTCGATATATTTGTTGTTTGTGTTGTGCCAAAGGTGACAGTCCATCATGTCACTTTTACCTGTCATCCCTTGTGTGTGTGTGTGTGTGTATGTGTGTGAGTGTGTGGTGTGTGTGTGTGTTGTGCCAAAGGTGCCGTGACAGTCCATTCATGTCGCTTTTACCACAAACTGGCTTGTTCAGGACTTGACTCGAATTCATTTCGTGCCGTTTCACACCTCTAGTAACATCTCGATCCATTTCGAATGTGTGCGCATACCTTGCTTTTTATTGCACAAAATTCATCTTTCATCCCACGCTTGTGTGATCGGCAGGTTTTCGAGTATTGCTGCTTCGTCACGTGACGAGGATAACACAACGTCGCACACGTCACAAAATGTAACCTCAGGAAAACTGCTCCAGGTATGTGTGGATGAATATGGCAGTATGTATGTGTGTGTGTGTGTGTGTGTATGGTTTGCATGTCGTTGTTGCGAAATCCATGCCGAACTTCATTTAGTATATCCGCTATCGTTTGTCTCTTTGTCCTTCGGTGAGTCAGTGTTGTGTGGTGTAAGGTAAAGATGAATACATAGCCTACATAGTATATAACATAACAGCACCTTGCTGAAGGTGTGTTGCGTGCGACGCCACAAATGCTGATGTGGATGGAGTACTCCTGATCCCTGACACTTACTGCTTATGCAACACACGCTTCCACCCTCGCCATATCCGTGTGTACTGGCTCGCGTGTCGGGCGCACCCTGATCAGCCTGACTGGTCGCTCAATGTGGGCGAGGATGTGGTGGACATTGTGGTGGCGCGATTCAGTGTTGCGCAGACTGCGTCACAGCTGGATCTCATTGTGCTGGGTGAGTGCCAATGCATGTTCCGTGGGAGGATGTGTGTATGTGTGGTGTTTGTGTCTATGTGTGGATGTGTCTGTCTGTGTATATGTGTATGTGGCCTTGTTTGTGTATTTGTGTGGTTATGGTTATGGGTGTGGGTGGGGTGCAGCCGGGGGAGGGGAATGCAATTTGTTTGACCTGCTCCTTTGGTCGGTAAGCATGACATCATATATTGATTTGCCCGTTGGTTTATCTGCAATTTGTGCAGGGGAGCGCAATTTGTTTTGCCTCAAGCCCACGGGGTCGGTGCGCACGTCCCGCCGCCTGGACTACAACCCCAGCTGCATGGTCGCGTATCCAGTCGGCGTCACCGAAACATTCGGTAAGTGGCGCTTTCCCTTATCGTGACGCGTGTCGAAGGTCGCCATTGCTTTCTATCCGCATTGTCTCTAACATTTGTTGTATCAAGCTGCGACCCTGTATATATGCTGCATGTATATATTTCATTGCCTCCCGAGTCTGTTTGAATCCTAATCCTATCCTTACCCTACTGCACGTGCAGTTGACGGAGTGAAAGACAACTTAATTGTCGCATCTCAAACAGCATCACTGATGATATACAGTGAGATGCGTCTTGTGTGGGCTGCAAAGGCTGTCTCCGTCCCCGTTGCCCTTGCCATTGGAACGTTTTGGTGTGTAGTTGAAGATGCAGTATTGTTTGGTTTTTGCATTCGACTTCTTTGAATGAGCTTGAAGTGCCACTGCTGGCCGCATGATCGATTCCAATGCGGATGAAAGGAGAGAGTGCGTGTGTCCCACGCAACTTATGCAAATGTGCACTCCGTCGAATCCCTGTAAACGGCTTGCACTCATTCTAACCGTCATCCCTACGTTGAAATACATTGCAGCGGTATTGCTGGTTTCATTGTCTCTCTGGACGACACGGGGCATCTGACGTGCCTGTTCCTGGGCACCGATCCCAGTACGGCGACAGTCCCGCTGCCCGAACTGCGCGAGCCCAATTACGCCGCCATTGAGTCTGAGCTGGGCCGACTGCAGACAATCATCCGCGATCACGCTGGCTACGGTTTGTACGAATGTGTTGTCGTCTCAATAGCAGAACTTGCCCATGTGCAATGATATGCGCGATACAACGAAGCGCCAACACTTTGTATAAATGGCTGTGTGCTATGCGTGTCGTGCGTGTGCATGCATTAATTTGTTGCTGCAGGGATTGCGAAGACGCAACCAACCAATCCGACGTCACCAAAATCACGGCCGTCCTCACGTGTGGAACGCGAGGAGGAACTTCTGGTGCAACCCATTGTTCCATATCGCCTGGATGATCCCACGGTATGTGTTCGTGCCCCATACACTAATGCTTTTGAGTGTTTGCGTGCGCATACACAAATGCTTTTGTATGTTTGCATGTGCATACACTAATGCTATGTGTCCGTGTACATACACTAGTGTTTTTGTATATGCGCACGACAATGCTGTGTGGTCATTGTTGGTGTGAATCTTGCTGTGATTTTTGTGCGCGAATAAATCAGATCAAGCCTGCTGCATTGCCTTCTCACCCAGTGCACGCACACCCACTCTCTGTCCATTCATCTCACCGCACGCCCTTGTGTTTGCCTTACACCGCTGCAGCCATCGGATGACGGCGACAGTTTCTCCACCGACCCGGCTGATTGCGTCACGGCTCAAATTGCGCTCCGTTACACTGGACAGGGATCCGTTGCGGACGCGCGCGTGTCCGTACAGGTTGTCCAGCCCGTTAAAACACCCACACCGTTTGTTGTAGTCCCCATTCTAGGTACGGATGCTTACTAATTTTGCGTCAATCCATCCGTATCTGGCCTCTATTGCTCCTGTGCTCATAATACTTTGTCTAAGTGATAGACCGCATAAATGGTTTCTGTGTAACTCGTTCGGGCACGTTGACGCTCACGCATGTTTGCATACTCTGCGTGCAGAGAGCCGCAGTTCGTCCCCGACTGTTCTGTCCATCACCTTTTCGTGCGATCAGCGGCTGCTGCCCTCATCCACGGAGGTGTTCGTGGCGGTCACCTACACCAGCACAGACGGTGCGCTGCGTGCATCAAACGATCGCTTGTGTTCTGTATTTTTGTAACGTGCTTGAGTTGAAAAAACAATCGTGCTGTATGCTGTGTGGTGTGTGCTTGTATTCTCTGTGTTGTGTGCTGTGCGCTCTGTGTTGTGTAGTGTGTGTAGCGTTTGCTGCAGTGCTTGGTGTATGGTGTCCAATAGTTCTGACTGGAGACATTCGGGGGTGAGTGCCAGCATTCGGGACTTAATCAAGGGCGTTGCCGCATTCACACGCAGGGGAGCCGCGGTGTATCCGGACAAGCTTTCGCCTTCCACTTCCCCTCTTTTGCTCGTCGTCACCGCCTTCGAAAGATGCCGCTCATAAGGTTGGTGTTAGTTTGACTCGTTGCATCGAGGTGCGATGAGTTCAGAATCAGAGGGCAGGGTTGGGGTTGTGGGCTATAAAGGGTTAGGGTTAGACATATGCCCTCTTTTCTATACATGAAGCCTTCCTACGCAGAGCCGGTGCTGACCTTGCAAGCATATGCCACAAGCCACTGAATCGCATGCTTTTCCATGAAATGTAAACACCCCTTAATGTTTTCCTGCTCATATTCGTGTCGTTGCAGCTTACTCTGGAGACAAATAGGCCTCCCGTGCAGCTATTGGAGCTGTTTGATGGTGAGATGCGTGTTTTTGCCGACCGACCCCTGTGTGTGCCAGAAAATGAATTGCGTCCGCAATTCTGTCGACTGTTCCACTTGTGTCCCTGATATTGTTTGCTCATTGTGCGACACGCATTGTTCGCGGCAGATATGCACTCACGTGAGATGGGAATATCCGCAAATGCCGTCGGCTTCAAGTTCAACTCAGGGCCAGAAGTGTCTGTTGTGACATCGAAGAATGCAGGTAACCCTATCCTAACACTACCCCTGGTCATGTGTGGGCGATGTTCTCTGTGTGCGTCACTGCCATGTTTGGTGTTTTGTTTGTATTCACCCAATCGACTACGGTACACCGCATTCGCATCTCTGCTCGCCCCTCCTTTGCTCGACGTCCCTTCCCCTAACACTGCCTCTTTCCCTGCCGGTCCAGGGCGCTATCGGCTGCAGTCGGATGCCTTCGAGGCGCTGTGGCTTGTGGTTGCAGAGCTCATGGCGCGTCTGTCGTCATACTTTGGGTGCGTCTTGCCGCCATATCAAAAGCACATTCTGTTTGAGACGTCTGAGTAATCAAGCGCTTCTCTTTAACGTAGTTTAATCGTCGGACACTAACGTCTGTGGATCGCCATGTGTATTGATATATTTGTTTTTGTGTGTATTCGTTCATCAACATCGACGACAACAGATCCCAGGCAGGAAAGCCTGGCCTTGAGCGATTTGCAATTACGTATGCAGAGGCGCTACCACTAGCATCGTTCTTTCCACTTGTCGATGAGCATCTGTCGGTAAGCTTATTGTGTTGCTCAAATGTATTCGTGCATTTATTAGGCCATGATTGTGTCATTCATGTGTAGGCCATCCGTTTGACTTCCCTCTGTGTAATAGTGTAAATGTTTACATTTCATCCTGTGTGTGATGCGCTTTTGTGTGCAGCTGCGACACAATCTCGCACAAATTCGCGCCATTGTGGCCGAGCGTGCGAGCGAATATAGGGGTGTACAGAAGCGGCTGCTGGCGAGGTACAAAGACAAGACGCCGGCGGCGCTTCAAGGCCTTGATGTGCTTCTCGCAGATGCATACAAGACGGTGTGTGGGCGAATATCACGGCAAACACCAAATCACAGGCTCGTCTTTGCTGTTCTCTGTGCGTTCGCGTTTCTTCAGAGACAAGTTTGTGTACATATCTGATGCATGTCTTGCACGTCCTTCTGCAGATAATGGACGCAGCCGACAGCGAGATTGAGTGCAAGCGGAAGCTGGCGTCACTTGGAAATCGGCTGTCGTGTGGCACCCGCCTCATCCTCGCACTGGTCCGGTGGGTAGGCCTACCAAGTCGCGGCTGTCGTCGAACGCATGGCCACATTGTATTGTTTCCCACTGCATGTGCTTGACAGTGCGCTGTCATCGATACTGTGAATTATCGGAATGCGCGGGATTTGCTGAGACCTGAAGCCGTGTGGGGTGTGAATGGCTTGTGTGCCCTCGTATGTGTGTAAGATTTCGTCACACATTCTCTTTACACCCGTCATCAGTGTCTGACAAACCGCCTCACCGACGTTTTCCACCACCTTTGTTTTTCGTGGGGTGCAGAATCCAGTGCAACCTAGATGATGCTCAATTCCAAATTCTTGAAAGTGCACTGTCTCCATTTGTATCGGATGTGTGCCAGCAGGTGTGTATCCAGGTGGCCACGCATATATGTACATGTTTATGATGTGTATGCTACTGTGTATGGTACGTGTATGTGTGATTGTGTAGGTATGTGCGTATGAGCGTACGTGTGTATTAGTGCTCTTGTTAATGGTCCGTCAACTGTGACCGCTGCACTCCAGGGCTGGGAAGAGAGGACGGACGCCGCTGTCTCCCTTCTTTTACAGACTTGCTTGGCTCGAACACCGAAAGAACGGAAGGGTAAGTGGCTAATGCGTTGTGAAATACACTTCATCCCTGACCCTCATCCCTCTGATCACTCATGCTGCCTGTGTGTGCTTCTGTGTGCACATGTTTCTTTCTTCGACGCCAGTGGGCCACCTCGAGTTGCAGATGCCGACAGACGCAAGTAAGCTCAAGAAACACATTCTGCTGCTGTGCGAGCGGTTGGCCAAGGGAGCCCGGCTTCAGATTGCCGACATTGCCTGAGCCAGCCTCTACTTGTGGGCAGCCTCTGTTTGTTGGGCTGCGTTCACATGACATTATTAATTAATTGTATCTTGTCGCATGGTGTGGGACGGTGTGGCAATGCATTGGGTGAATAATTTGCACTATGGGTTAGTGTTGGAGCACCCATGTATTATATCCAGTCTAATCAGTGGATCAGACTCACAGCTGGGCTGGCGGAATGCGTTCATTCAACTACTCTAATGTGGTCCAGCAACCCTGCCGGCGTGTCTAACTCAGCGGCTCGGCAAATCACAGTTACCTTCGGGATGATCATCAGCAGCGCTACTACGGTGTGGAATGACAAGAGCAGTTTAATTTGTGTGACTCAGTTGCCGTGACTGTGTAGTCTTTGTCATGATATTGAGTCGACACATTTTAGTTTGTTTGCCAGCGCGTATTACTGATCTAGTGAAAACACGTGTTCCCGTTGCAGCTAAAGTCAAAAAACCCCTTACTTTATGGGCAATTAATTTTATGTGGTTTATACTGTGCGGATCGCACACAACACTCCCCGGCTACATCGCAAACTGCAAGGATAGGGCTGATGTAGGACTTGGATGCGTGAACGGCTGGTTGCAGCCGCTGTGCGAAGTGTAACGCGCACTCAGCTGCAGTATCATATTCTGAATTCAGTGATAGGTCACATTGGTGTCATGCTGACTTTACTTTGTTATGGACTTTCACCAACTGTCACAGCTCACCGCCGAACAGCATACAGTCCGCAGTCTATGGCGAAAATTTTACGAACGCCTACCGCAGAGCTGTCGCGCACTGCCATTGCACATGACAGACATGACGTATGCATTGGGTATACTAACCGAGCAAAGTGATAAGTCAAGACAGCACTGTCGAAGGTTGTTAAAGTACTTGTAGGTGGTAGCTAAAGTCCAATCAGTCCAGTCAGCCGAGAACTTTAATTTGGGATATACACACTACTGAAGTTGGACAGCACATAATGTCAATAGAGATCGCCACTTGTACAACATTGGCGGGAGATTCAAGGAATATGAGAAGGAGAGCAAAAACGGTCACGGCTCAAACAGGTCCGGAATTTACGGTTAAAAGGAAAAGATAACACAAATACGAAGAAATTGTCTATCAAATGGTATCCCAATTTCCAGTTCTGATGGGGACATGACATACACATGCAATCAACGTCGACATAATGACTATGAAGGAGAGAACGAATGATCCGATTGGAATCGCAAATATAGGAGTGATGCGGCTGGCATGCATGAGATTGGTTACGTGACGACCAGATCTAATGTCTAATCGGCAACGACTTCCGCGAGGCCATTGAGCTCCGATGCCGCAAAAGCAGACCACGTGCCCTTGCTGGCGTCGTTGGGAGCACGAACGCCGACCCAGTATCCCTTGTCGCCCGTCGAATCCCCAGCTGTGTTTGTGTGTTCGTGAATTGATTGTCCTAGAAGCCTATTTACTCGGACGGTGGCCAAAGTACCGATAATAAAAAAATGGGACGACGCACAAAGTCGATTCAGTTGGCGCATAATTGAAATTAAAATAAATCGAAAGCATGAACACACCGAATTCGTG
Source organism: Pigoraptor chileana (assembly GCA_943704495.1). NCBI lineage: Eukaryota > Filasterea > Ministeriida > Capsasporidae > Pigoraptor > Pigoraptor chileana. The sequence goes on from CALSCR010000784.1 coordinate 22,309, forward strand.
CTAAATCATGCAGCTCGGTGGGGCTAACAATAATAAAAGCACACGAGCCGACGCAATGCATACTCACCTGACGCGCTGCAGAATGGCTTCTTGAAACTGACCAACCTCCACAGACTGATTTGTGGGATAAACACTCCCGGAGTACTCGATCGCTTGCACTTTCCCCGTCGTGCCAGCCTCGCCCGCCGTGCGTCCATAGCGGAGCATGGCCAGGACGCCCTGGACGGCCACTTCAAGCAGACCGCCGCCTACTGCACTTGTCAGCGCAAGCACACGCGATGGCACATCCGCGGCTGCACCAGACGCAACCCCGCCAGATGAAGCGGTGGTGACGATGGCAGGCCCGGTCGGGTCGCTCAGTCGCCCACCAGGCAGCGTGTGGTTTACGGCCCATTGCTGGATGGCGGCAGAGTCGGGAAGCGCAACCCCGTCGACAAAAATGCCCGTGCCCCACGGCTGCGTGTTGATCGAATGTACAAGCGAGCACGCGTCACCATTACTGTCGACGACGAGAAATCCATCAGAGTGCTTGCCCACACCGTGCTGCTGGGTATCGTCACCAGCGACATTGCGCATTGACACGCCATTCCCGCGGAAGTAATACTTTTTCAGGCGAGCCTTTATATCCTCCGTGCCGTTCGTGGCAGACATGAGCGCCCACACCTGCGAACCATGCACCACGTACAGTGCACACGCACCAGACCACGACATATCACGTTTAAGCAGTGATATGTATGCACACAAAGCCCTATATGCAGTCATAGACAGCAAGGCAAACCACCAAACATTTCATTGAAGCTGAAAGCAACGCGCAAACCTAATGCATCATACGCAAGAAAGCATAACACGTAAGGGATCGCAATGGGACACACCTTGGCCGCGAGTGCAGGTGACGTCCGGGTGACGTCAGAGTTGATGTTGACCAGCTCAGGAAACGCCAAAGCCATGATGCTGGGGACCGTCGCATTAATCATTTGCACAAACTGACTCCAACGCAATGCCTGTCACGTGTGATGGCCACAGTTCGCGCGCCAATTGTGCATTGTGCAGAGTGTGGTGTGATGCATGAGTGCGAGTATTATGTGTGTGCGTATGTAACAAGTCAACGGCCATTCCACCACATTTAGTACTGGCAAGTAGAGTCTAAAAACAAAACCGCACACACCAGAGCCCGATTTCACACCGCATTCGTACCTGCACAACCCAGAATAGCGCGTCTCCATCCTTGTCGTGAGGTGTTGAAGGGCTGACAACTCCGCTCATTTGTTCAAGAATGTTCATGGTTTCGGCAAACTGCACACCACCCCATCCGGGTTCCCCTGGGCCATACACCGTCGCAGGCACACCGTCGGCGCCCAGCGTCACAGTTGTGGCGACGGCATCAGTCCACACTGGCCGATATCTGCAGAAGCGTGGGCGCAGACGAGTGAGTATGATGCTCACTCATCCTTAGCACGCAGAAGAATGTGTGCAGGTATTCGCTAACAATCACAAAACATTCAAATACACACACTGATACACACCACACCCACCCACACCCACCCTCACACCCACACACCACCCCTACATATATATACACACACACATGCATCAATTTTTTATGAGAGCGTCATTAGAAAGTAGAAATTAAGTGCTGTGGGTGAACGCTCTTCCAATGGATCCGCAAGCACAATACAGAAGACCAACATTACATGTCCCAATAGCACATAACGACAGGGCTACACACATACATGGGTCTGGATGTTACAACTGTTCACAGCAAATTACAAGAAATGTTTTCGAAAGTCAACGCACTTTGACATGTCATCCATTGTGAGAGCGCCACCTCGACCTGCAACAGCCGACACAAAACGCTTTCCCCAGTCGCCTGTGTACATGTACTGCAGTGCAGATGCATACGGCCAAACCGGGAACGCTTTGAAGTCAGTGGACATAATAAAACCCGTTGCAACGCATCGCTATGTGGTTTTCCCTTCAGGCACATCGTTGGGACGTGCATTCGCGTGTGTGTATACGTGCGTCTTTGTGGCAAGTGGCAATATGAATCAAAAACAGAAACAGCGAGCCAATACGGGGCAAACTGGAAATTGCGGTTTGAATACCAGGTGGCCAGAAGGACACATTCAGTTACCTCTCGATAGGGCCTTGCTGATATGATAACACATCAGCAGCACACAAACACACACACACACACACACCTTAGAGCCCGACGCAGAGACGTTTCTGAGTAGCTGCGCCAGCTCGGGCTGACGAAAGACGTCGCCGGCAGCATAGAGGACCCCCGGGGCCTTCTCGAACAGCCGACGTCCCTCATCGGACGCAGTCACAAGCGCCTTGTTTTTGACAAGATTGCCTGCGACCAGGCGGCTGAGGGGAAAGCCAACCTCTGCAAAATACAGCGCCGGCCCAATGATGTCGGCCAGCGAGAACCTCCCGCTGCCGGCCGTGTGCAGCGCCTCCTCAACACCGGCCATGAAGCCAGGCACAAGCACCTGCCGTCCCTTGGGCTCCAGACCGCGTTTCGGAATCGACCGGGCGTCCCGTTCTGCGCAGGGCAAAGGCAGGGATGCTTATGGGGGTAATCTGGTGGCGCACACACTCGCACCAGGCAGTCACTGGCACTCAGTGGAATGCGGACTCTGCTATTCTGGTCGACGTGATACCTCATTCGAATGCTCGACTCAAGCTAAATCGACACATTACATTCATACTGAGTACATGCATAACACTGTCAGCCCTTTGCAATATCGGCAGCCAATGACGCACCATTGATAACCGTATTGTAGCATCCGTTGAGATTGCTTGTCTTGCCTGTCGAGGCATCAAAGTGCAGAAGCGACAAAATGCCCGCGAAAGAAACATATGCACCGGCAGCAATTGTCACCTGTCGCCCGCCAACACGCACACGCACACACACACACACACACATACACACACACACACAACAACAACAACAACGCAATAAAAACGACAAAAATAAAGTATATGTCGACATAAGTGAGCGCTGGCATCGCAAGTCATGGTAGTTGAATGGCATGCATCAACATTGCACTTGTCGACATGAACCGCAGCTATCAGGTACGGGCCATGCCGTAAGTATTGACCAGACCCAGCTGCGCGACCCTTCACAACAAGACAGTGCGCATACGCGACGTCATTCCGACCCAACACTACCTGTGCGCACATGCATCGTCACTCCAACGCAAAACACTACCTGTGCGCACACGCGACGTCATTCCAACGCAAAACACTACCTGTGCAAGGGACCCCGCGAGGGCAGCGTCCACAGCATTGCCTCCCTTGCGCAGGACGTCACTTGCGACGTGCACTGCAAGCGCAGATGACGTCCCCGACACCACGCCCTGTGATTATGGGTGCGCAATTGGCAGCAAAAGTGTTAATGGAGAGCGAGTCACGTGACTGCACAGATGCGCACAATAAATGCATCCGTTCTTAAGAATATACACATAGTAAACAACACTAGTGCAAGCGCAGTGACCCCTTCCTCAGATTCACACCTTTCCCAGCGGACCATCAGCCGTTTTCGGTACATTGTAGACATCATTTGCTGCCGCATACTTCTCAAGTTCCCCCGGCGGCCACGATGCGGGCGAAAACGGACCGAAAGCTGTCGTCGGTGATTCCTGAGAGTGGGACGTCGCCTCAGTGTGTAGCGCGGAGGTTGAAGTTACAGTTGTTGCGGCGCACATCCCCACCAACAGCAGCAATACCATGCGGACCTTCAATACAATGGGGATATAGCAAAGGTTGACAATTATCAATAATAAGCAAAGCGATTTGCAGAATTCAAGGGGTTGGAATAATCACAAACACGGAGAAAACAGACGCAACAATACGACACTCACCATTCTATCACCCAGTTGGATGCACTGCACCAACCAACGATAAAGCTGTAATCATTGACAGGGCACATGTTGCAACTGTTTCAACCGACTCCTTTACATTAGATGTGTCGAAGTGTTGGATGCCAGCGTCACAGTAAATTGGGCTGCCGACAGCACCGACTGCGGAACTGAGAGTCGGCCGAGTAGCAGATCGTGTCACGTGACAAGTCCTGCTGGCACAAGTGATCACTGGTCCGCTTGCTTCGTAGAATGAGCCGACCCAGTAAGCGCAGTGAGAGAGATAGGAATGCGATCGCGGATGTGTAGCGTGGCCATGCGAGGTCCATGCAAAGGCGCGCCTCTGTAGTAAGTTTCGTGTGCAGCGCCTGTCAATGGTGATTGTAGATTCGTAACAAAAAATGTGACGCAGGCATCGACAGTCACCTCCAGAGCTGACAGGCTGGCGCCGGGCAGATTCAGTGCACCGGGGCCCGACTACCCAGTGCGGACCGCGACCAAGTCAGTGTTGCGGCGGCGTCGGTCCTGAGAGGAGGGTTCTGTGCCTTTGAGGATGCGCTTAAGCTGATCCATCGCTGAATTATATCATACAAACAGATTATGATAACTGCGGGCCCATTACTGAGTCGTCCAGTCTCATGTGTGTGCGGAAATTACGGCCCGTGCAGTGAAATGTGACGCCCATTCTCATTGGACATCGTACTGAACAACATTGCATGCTGCGAGTTACATATGAATGCTATGAGATAACAGTAATAGCCACTTGCTGTAGCTGAACGCAGCGGAACCGCAAAATACATACATACGCTGACACAAACACATACACACACACACACATAGACATACACTCGTGCGCAAACACATACACACACACACACATATATATATATATATATATATATGCAAAATACTCGTGTGCAGCAGCGCACACACACAGGCACAGGCACAGAGCATACACTCGTGCACACACACGCACACACACACACACACACACACACACATAAAATACATGTGCGCAGCAGCCCGCACGAACACACACATACACAAACATTCATAAAATACATACATGCGTATATACTTACAAATTACAACACATGGATATACACGGCATAAACACACGCATACACAAAGCAACGCATCGAAAAGCAGATGTGGACATTGATTCAACATCACTACCATTGTATAAAATACAAGAAGGCTCACGCAACGCCGCCGCGAACGCACGCAAAACAAACGCGACACAGCCCACACAACGAGAGAGATCCGAACCAGAGACGAAAACGAGATCACACGAACATTCCCTTGGCCTCCCACTGTTCCACGAGAATGCCCACAATGTCTGCGAGCGGCACTGACTGAGGAAGTGTGCCCGTTGGATTTCCAAGGTTCAGCTCGTTATAAATCGCATCGTAATGCACAGGGGAGTGGATGAGCCGGCGCTGGCGTTCCGACATGGCCGCATCAACCAGCCCGCCATGCGCGTCGCTGTCTTCTGTTCCCGCGGATGCTGCACCGTCGATGGCGGGAGAGTTCGACGCCCTCTTTGCGAGCCACTCAGCCCGCGTGCGCAGCCACACTTCCACGCCGGCGCCCGCAGAGTCGTCCGGTTGACGCGCGATATCCGTCGCGTCAGGTGCGCTCATTATGCAGAGTGCAGTGTCACCGTTGCAGGAACTGTTGCAAGTTGTTGAGCTCCGTCTTGCAAAAACACAACAACGCAAATGTGTGCTGTGTGGTTTACGACATGTGTGCGAAATATGCGCATTATATTATGGCTGTTCATTGACGCAGACACCAATCTCACGTGTCCCGAGCCATTATCACGTGATCAATATGCGAGCACGCCGTTCACAGTGAGACTGGCCGCCGATCTTTCGGCTCGAGTTCGGTGACGGCATTTAGGCCTCATAGTATCCCTTCCAAGTCCCATTCGTGTTCATTGCCCCTTCCCTGCCGGAACTCTCTGAAAGGACGCTCCTCAAAAGCACATTCGGCGTCATCTTGCCTCCATCTTGTACTTGTTGGATGGACTCCACAAGAGCACCGATCGCAAGGTCAAATACGCGTAGGGCTAATGTTTGATTGACCTCTGAAAGATGGGACTCAAACAGAACAGCGCTGTGAACGGGCGCCGTGCCGACAAGGTGGCCTTCATCACTGGGGCGAGCACATATCCATTGCATGTCACCAGTCACGTATTGCGTTTTCTCCCCAGCCCGCTTGCATGTGATCCGTTCATTTTGTGATCACAGTCGCGAATTATTGCACTTGTGTGTATGCGTCCTTAATCTAGCTTTGCCTTCTTCCTGAAGCACTGGGATTGGGCTTGCGCTTGCATGCCGTCTTGTCGAGTCCTATAAACACAGCAATGTGTCCCTTACTGTCTGCCTCGGCTGTCGAAACAGGTTGGTCATGGCATTGTAGTGCCTTGGTGGTGGGTGTCTGTCGCTAGTATGTAAGTCACAGCATACCCGTGCGCACTCGCCTAACTTCACCTCGTTCATTATTGAAAACGACACAGACGCAGGGCAATGCAGGCACTTACTGCCATCCGTTCGCTTCACCCCGACGCAATCGTCGAAATAATTGAAATTGATGTATCCAGTCCCTCGTCTGTTCTGATGGCCGCCTCTGAATTTCGCCAGCGGTATGTTTTGCGTGGCGTTCCTTGCCAAGATCTCTGAGGAGGTGCAACCCACCGTACCCTAACCCTCACACTGCGCATGATCGCTGTAATGGGCCACATGTGTGTCCCTCGTGCTTGTCTGATGTGCGGCCACTGCAGATTCATCAAATCAACTGCAGTTGATCTTAATCGCAGCGCACCATTGCGTGTACAATATGACAGGTTTGGTCGGCTGGATCTGCTGTTTCTGAATGCGGGGATAATGCCTGTTGCGCGTGTGCGGTGGGAGTCGCTCTGGCCACCTACACCGTCCCGTCTTGCCGATGTGCTGCCGCGCGGCAAAGAGCTCTTTATGGCAGACGATCCCGTCGGCGCAAATGGAATGCGGACAATATTCGCAACAAATGTGTTTGGCCACTATCAACTGGTGCGTGGAGAGTACATGCACATGCGGGGAGAGTGAGGGCAGGGGAGAGTCTGTGCTCCTGTTGGTGTCATTGCTTGTGATTGTGGAGGTGATTTTGACTTTTGGGCCTACATCGGTGTGCACACAATTAGCGACAGCACCAGTTCACGAGCACGCACTAAATACCCTTTCGAATTTTGCGATTCTGTGCAATTTGTGCGCAATCGCACATATCGGTCGGCATTACAGGTTCGCGAGTTGGAGCCTGTGTTGGGACGCACCCAGGACGCTCGCATCATCTTCACTTCATCCAATGCCGCAAGCCCTGAAGACTTTTCCGTGACGGACATCCAGCACGCAAAAGGGTGTGTGGACACACGCTATGTGCACTTTTGACGCCACGTTGATGTGGAAGGGGTGTGTGTGCACATGCGCGTGCTCTTGTGAACGTGCCCTTACTCGGATCCTGTCCTTCCGTTACATCACGTGAACTCTTCACTAATCGTGCACGTGCGCCACATATTACGACACCGTCTCTCCCACGACATGTGCAAGCAGGCGGAATCCGTATGGTTCGTCCAAGCACGCAATAGACCTAATTTGCTGGGCATTAAACGATCGGTACGCGCGACCAAGTAACCCGGGCGCAGGCACGCGCGTGTATGCGGCATGTCCTGGCTTGGTTGTAACGCGCATCACGAGTAGCTTTCTGCCGCACTGGTTTTGGACGATATTCCTGCCAGTCATCATTGTGGTGGGGGATCTGAGATTATATGAGTTGTTTGTGGCGATCGTTTGTTGCTGACTGCCATTCGGTGTTCCCCTCTGTTGTGTGTGTCTTTGCCGGCGCGTGTGTGTGCGAGTGGTGTGCATGTATAAGTGTCTGTGCATGTTCGTGTGCATGAGTGTGGCGTGAGTGTGTGTTTGTAACTGGTAGCTGTGTGCTGTGTTGGGGGTGTGTCTGTGAACTGTCTTACTTTGGCGGTCCAATATGCATCGCACGCCGCGATGTCATGTTGTGTTACTTACCTTGTCAAGTTTTTACGGTTGTATTCCGACAACACAATTTCACTTCTTTTCAGCTCCGCTTCTTCTTTCCGACGCTGAGCGTAACGCCATACAACGGCGCCGAAGCTCTCGTGCACCTGGCACTCACTTATAACCCCACACCAGAGGTCACGTGCAAGTACTACAGCAACTGCACTTCCGTGGGCCGTCTCTTTGCGACGCAGCGGCGAATGTATCTCAACGCAGCACACGCGCGCCTTCTATGCAAACAACTCGACGAATTGGCGGAACTCTTTCGCGGGCGTTTTTTGGGAGAGCCGCGAGATGCTCCTCAGGACAGTTGATTCGTTCCACAACCTCCAGTGGTGTGGTAAATCTGTACATAGTCTGTATTTAAGTGCGGTGAAGTAGTGATTACAGTTTTATTTCAACGTGTCCTCGTTGACAAAACATCCTCGGCGCGTGTATGTGCGAGACAGTACATACTAAACGGCATCAGCAAGCCCCACGAGCAGCCCCTTCTACAATGGTGGGTACACTCTCAACACAGGTGGCGGGTATTCCCGAATCAGCCGATAGTAATGAACTGCAGAATCTTGTCAACCATGTCGGCAAGCGTATCGTTGTCCGTGATGCCGACCGCGTCGTTGCCGTACCACGCGATGAACCTGGCACATGCTGCAAAGCCCCAATTCCTTAGCTGCTCTCGCGTCCGAGGGAAGACTTTGTTATCCTCGCGTCCAAAATATTGCGGAATGTTCCCATTTCGAGCAGCCCAGTTCTGTCCAATCCGAGCATGCAGCGCCTGCGCTCCTCGGAACGTTGCATGAGCCCGTTGGGCATGTTTCCGGGAGTCAAGCTCTGTAATGGTGCATATTAATTGGATTTAGGTTTGTCAGGTGTGTGTATGGACCGTTTTTGAAGCGCCATGTGAAATCAGCTCACATACAAAGTGAAACTCTTCTTGTGTGAACTCACTGTCAGGGGCACGGGCTGGAAATTAACACCTGCATTTGCGGGCAGATTTGCGTTGAGCTGGCATGCCCGACGTGCCTTGTTGTTCGCTTCGAGAGCGCTCGAGATTGCATCTAGACGATTATCAACTTGGTCAAAGCGGAGGTCCATGGCGTCAAAGCGGAGGTCCACGGCGTCAAAGCGGCGGTCCACGGCGTCAAAGCGGCGGTCCACGGCGTCAAAGCGGCGCTCCAAACGAGCAAGGGCGGCAAGAATGTCATTGACATTGTTATTGTCGTTGTTGTTGTTGTTGTTGTTGTTGGGACCGTCGTTATGGTTGTTGTTGTTGGGTCCATTCCGAAACCGGGGCGGGATGGCGCCACCTGCGACATAATGTATGCTCTCTCATAAGCAGCTGAACGGCATGCAAACATGTGCACGTGAATGCTCGTTACCCATGCTCAAGAACCAGGTCCGCATGTCGGCAGGCAGACTTTTCCTTGGCGTTCTGATCACCTGTAGGATCATGGTGTTGAGGGGGAAACGTGACAGTTACAAATACGCCGGCTGAAATTGCAATCAGTCCAGGTGGACAACGTCATCACTTGCCACAATGAAACGAAGCCTCTATTAGGCGTTACAGATTCACCATCTAAGTGGATTTGCTGTCTGGACGTTTCGTTACAGGTTCACCATCCAAGTGGATTTGCTCTGTGGACGTTCCGTTACCCAGCCTCTATTGAATGAAGCGTTACAGGTTCAGCATCCAATTTGCTATGTTCCGTTACCTACCAAACAGCGCGCACAATGCCATGTCACGGCAAGCATCAGCCAGATCTGCGTCGTTCACAACAGTTCCCGCCAAAATGGCATTACCCGAAAGTGCAACACCGGCTGCATTCGCCCACATTGGGTGTTTGAGTCCATATTGGGATATGGCGGCCATTTGACAGATGGGAGTCCTGGGAAGGTGAAGACTAATGGAAAGAGAAAAGTATGAGACAAAGCGTGAAATGGAAAAGAAGACGACAGTTCTGGACATCAGAAAGGGGGATCAGCACGGCAAACCTCAAGCGTGAAACGTTATTGTTACTTACTTTTCGCTGCGGAGGGTGGACTGAGAATAAAGTGCAGCCAACGCCTACACTCGCATTCAGTTTTGAAAAGAAAACATGGTGTTGCCAGTGACTGCGACAGAGTTATAACAGGAAGAAAACAGCGGGATGAAGGATTGGCGGATGCGGTCTGTGTGCCGTGGCATGCGTGGGGAGTGGACAGACACATTCAACTGGGCCTCAGTGACACTGTGTGTCGCACAGAGTGTCACCGACCAGCCTCAGTATTATGTGCACTCAGTATTATGTGCACTCAGAGTGAGTCTCGTCTTCTTCAGTCGCGCGCCGGTGCGTTACAACTTGTCGGTCAAGTGGTCGCCAGTATGTATTATGCGAGATCTCGGCCAGTTTTAGTTGATATTTCGGCTATAATAGGAACGAGCTGGTGCCCACATTCGGCGGCGGCATGCCGTCAGTCGTTGCCAGCATCCCGAACGAGTGGAACAGATGTGACATGTCGGTGTGCCGTGCTCCGAGCCGTGCCGCCTGAACTGGCAAATCCTGATACTGACAGTTCCGAGTGGCAACTAGTGATAAACGACGGTCGCTTATGGAGATTTATCGGCTCCGACGACGGTCAGGCGCGGAGGCCAAGTTCCGGCCGCGCAGCCAGTGAGCTGTCGGCAGGTCTCGGACTGGTGGCGCGACCCATGATTTTGGTCACACCACGGCCACTGAGTGAGCAAAACCTGTCGGTAACTCAAACAAGACATCCAGTATAGTCGGCTGCTGTAGAATGCGGCCAGTCTTTTTGGGTGCTGCAATCTGCCGTGTATGAACTAGTACTGATCAAGCCGGCCAGTTGGCAATCACTGGGACAGAGCCGCTGACCCGGCACCGCGCCACGGAGTATCATTGGAACTGTGCGGACCACATTGTCCGGCCCCGGCCAGGCATGTACGGGGTCATGTACGTCGGCATGGAGGCCTGTGCTCGGGGTCGACTGTGCAAACGACAGAACCGCATTTGCCGTCCTTGTGTTACAGTGTGGAGGTGCAACACAAGGCGCCGCGGGACAGACAACTGGCCTCGCCCAATCCGAGTCAAGGGCAAACGGTGCGTGTGATGCCGGGTCACCAACAGTTGTTCAGCAGCGTGAGCTATTCAGATAGTTGCCTGTGACACCCGGCATCGCAGGTCTGTGTAAGCCTACATCTTAAGCATTATCCTTATTACTTTCCCATTTGGTTCAGGTCTCAAATCGCACTGCGCAATTCTGTGCGGGTTCATTACTAACAAAAGACAACGCCGTCGACTTCTATAATACAGGGCTGCGCTGTCGTTCCAACTCGCGCTTCTGGAAGAGGCGTACGTGCTGTCAGCATGACAGACCACATCCGAGAGATCGACAGTGTGAAGTGCCGGTCGGATTGGGGTCGCGCGAGTGGCAAGTGTGTGTGCGGTCAGGGTGATTGCTTTGCAATTGGAGAACTGCAATTGGTCTGTTACTTTGTCGTTCCTTCACACATCGTACATCACACTCCATACACGCACACGCACATCACACTCTATACATGCACAAGCATGCGCACATCCCTCACCATACCGGCCCACAAGTAGTTCATATTCTAAGACGCACTCACGCACTCTATGCACGAACTCTGTACTCTGATCGCACAAGCACATCACATGTACAACTCTGTACGCACAGGTACCACACAACATACACACACGCACATCGCTCACACAGTGCACGCATGCATATCCGACTTATCAGCACGCAAAGTGAGGGAGATGGTTGTGTGTTTGGGCATCCGCACGAACACACGCGGCAATGATTAGAATCACATGACGCACCGCCGCCATACTAACTGGCTCCAGACATGACACTGTCTGCGCATTGCATGGCAACTTTGCTCAGATTTGCCGGTGTTGCAAAACGCATCCGCCATCACCAACAGAGAAGAGACAGACTCCATACCCCTTGTTGACGAGATACAGTATATTCTTTGTCGATCTCGTGTTGAACCGACTTGGGTTGTTGTCTTCTTTCCAACTTTCGTGATTGGGATGCAACCTATCATTTGTCTGTGTGATCATTCTGTCTGCAGTTGCGATGTGCGTTTATTAATGTGCGGCAATCCAACCGACCGCAGTCTCATCTCGTTTGAATGCATGCTCGCAATTCACACAATCCATGCGCGTGTGATGGGACCTGCGTCAGAGCTTCAACATCCGGGTGGGAAGTGCAGCCCACAAACACCACCCCTGAGCCAACCGCACCAGCCGCAGTCGCAGCGCGGTCAGGTGGGCGCCGCACAAAGCACGGCTCGAGTAATGCATCGTCCTCTCAGGATCCGGTGAAGGTCGTGATGTCAATGGGTGGTGGGCATGCGGCGACGTTGAATCACTCGCAGATGACGCAACAGGCGCAGGTGACGCACGCCGGACGGGGGCAGTTGGTGAAGACACGGGCAGTGACGAAGATGACGACGAATTTGTGGAAGAAACAGAGGAGAAGGAGCGCGAAGAGAAGATATGCTTCAGTACTGGAGGACCTCCTCAAGAAGCCGTCGGCATCGACACGTGACTTAACGTGTTTTGCGTTCTTTTAGCTGCGCATTGCTGGATCGCCAAGCTGTCAGCAAATACTGGCACGCACTCTCGTAGTCAATCGCCCGCGCAACCATCCCGTCCATGAGGGAGGGTGCCAGTTTGCCACTGCTACGCCGGGACTCGACGGATTTCATGATGGTACTTGTGCTCACATATTGCCGACAGGGCTGTGCTTTTACTGACCCGCCGGCAAGCCGCGCGAGACATTCCTGTCATTGCGCTGTTGCGGTCTGTGTGGCATTCTTTCAGTCAACAGCAGCCACTGCCAGTGTTGTAAGCGAATGCATGCCGACGCTAACTGGCTGAGACCGGCAGTCACGGAACTGAACTACAGTATGTCGTTGGATATCGCCGGCCCTGACTTCAGTGTTTACCAATGTAAAACATTGTGAAATCTACTAAAGACGCTGATACTACTGCCGTATAGTATGGAGCACAGATCGAATACATAGTGGCGCTAATACTGTATCCTATAAGATGAGCTATAGTGTAACTTGCTGGCGCACATTACGATTATGTTTGTTGCCCGACAAAGCAGGATATTGAGTGTCATCAGTGTGACAGTTTTTGTCATGTTCACACTTCATAGCACAAAATCGCCGGCAGGCTATAGTATTTATCGAATCCCAGAACAATCAAGCAGTGTTGGCGAGTTTACGATTGAAATTGGGGAGAGCAAGACGAGATGGCGGACCCGGGAGGACGCGCCACGGCAGGCGACCGTGTTCCGTCCCTCACGCTGAAGCGTCCACGCACACTGGCAATTGTATACGGCGGGACATCTGCCAATCGTGACGACACACAACGGCAAGCAAAGCGCCCAAAGCACACGCTGGGTTCACCTGAACCTACTTCGAAGGGGCGCACTCACAGAAGGATTCAGCGTAAGCGGCAATTCGAGAGTGAAGACAGCTCTGATGACTCTCACATCAATGCCACGGAGGACTCCAAAGAAAAGCCAGTGCCTGGCGCCATTCACAGGATGCCAGGACATAGTGATGCCACCAGTGCAGATATGGACGTCGCCCCAAACAAGCGACGACACATCGAACAACAATCAGCAACTGAAGAAGTAAGCCAGCCGTCATCAGTGTTGCCAAGATCGAACGCTAACTCGGAAGATGAATCGGCCGATTCTCTTTTCTTCCGGCGTGTTTGGGAGCGCCTGTGGAGTACATTGACTGACAGTAAATCAGCAACGGCGATGCAATCGGGTGAAGGCACGAACATCGCATCGCAAGATAGGGCGTTGGAGGGAAACGTCCTCTTTCTGCTGACGTCAGAGTCGCCTCTGAGGGGGGTCTCTCTGAGTGACGATGACGTGCGGTGGTTTGCAAGCAAAGTCGCACTCGGGGGAAACTTAGTGTTTGCGCTCGCGCGCCTGGACGATGAGGGCATTATGCCCAAGACACACTTTATTGTCGAATTCGCAAGGGGAAACAGCGAATCTAAGAAGGACTTTGAAGAGTTTGACCGCATACCCACCAAAAGTCTGAAAAGCCGCATCATCCGCGATTCTACACGTGAGTTGCGCAATCAGTCTGCCAATGGTGGCGCACGTGTGATCATTCCGCCAGGCGACCTTCCCACAGTGGTGGGGATCCTCGCAGACGACACTTTTGGAGCAAAGCTCTTCGCCGCCGCCGTTGAACTGGGAGTTCAGTATGTCACGTGCGCATCCGCCGACATCGATGTACCTGCAGACGAGGGCGAATTGGACGAATCAAACACGGACAGTGACGATCACGATGAGCCGCCGCCCGTCAGTGATGCACTGAAGGACGTCGTACTCGAGGCACAGGCCGAGCGTCCCGTGGGTCTGTCGCACCTCCCCGAGGCGCTGTCAAAGCCGCGAAGTGACAAGATCTTTCCTCTGCAGCAGTGCCTGGGCGACGTTCTCTTTGAGAGGATTGCCCACATACTCGCCGCAAAGGACACTCCTCTCGCTTCGTTTGAGCGGTTTGTCTTTCGTGTGATGACGGCGCGTTTTACGACGCTCGAAACGCAGACAGCCGATCGCCTGAGGGATATCGAGGACATTTTCGACACGGACGACTGGCGCGAATCGCACGTCAAGCGGGTGGAGAGGGGCGATGGGGCGAAAACCGCGGCACCCGTTGGTTCAGGAGTCGATCGCATGGTTTACAACAAGGACATCGAGCAGCGCATGCACAACTTTTACGCACAGCTCATCGACGACCCATCCACACTTGGGCTTCTCATTGTCGACGAGTGTCACTACGGGGCAACCGCCAACCAAGCATACGACGTATTTGCCAACCTCGCCAGTCCAACAAACCCGAAAGACTTCAAGTGGAGCGTGAATATGGTCGACGATCTTCGCGCCCTGTGCACAAAGCGTGGAATGGCTGGGCTGACGTCATGCCACCAAATCGGCAATCTCGTCGTGCTGCTTGTGTCGGCGACGCCCTACAATCAGCTTTCAAAGTCAAGCAGGATTCCGGTGTGTCACTTGGTATCCAGTAGCAACGGCACGGAGTGCTTGAAGGCGGAGGATGACATCACTGGCGGCGACTGCATCATTGTGAGAGATGCACACGTTGTTGACTGGAGTGAGGGGCAGCTGCGGATGGGCGAGTCCTTTCGTCTGCTTGTGGCTCCATCCGCCATGCAATCCGACGACTGGGCATACCTCCGTGCAGACACACTCGAGGGGCGGCTCTCATTCTCACCCGTTTCCCCCTCGGGTCTATTTACTCAGGCGATGGACGCTGTGATAGATCTCCCCGCCTCCGAGTCTGCGCATGCGACATTTTCATTCAATTCAGCGACGAAGTCATTGTCTGTGTCCACTGTGCAGGGGGACGGCACTTCAAAGGAAGCATTTCTGAGTGTGGATGGAAAGACAGTCGTCCTTGTCAATTCCCCCGACCGCGCTTCCGCATTTGAACTCGATCGGCGCGTTGCATACGATGTTGTGAGGATCAAGATAGCTGGGCATGATGTGTGGATCAGCTATAACAAGCACACTCGGTCGCTTTGCGTCGACAAGAAGCAGTCTGGCCTGTGCACCGAATTCCTCGTGTGCCCCAGCAATACACGGGCGCCGTACTACCGATCGGTCAACTACTACATCAACTCGATGCGAAGCCACGCTACCGGAAATGCTTTAGTTCGCGGCGATGCATTTCTCAGTGATTTGTGCAGGGAATCGGCTGAGAAGCAGCGCGGAAAAGGTGGCAATCCACCGAAGAATGCCCTCACTCGTGACGACGCGCTGTCATGTGACTATGTGTACAGCATCGTCCGTTTTGCGCTATTCTTCGAATGCTGCCTCACTGACGACGTCGCGGGCACTCCTAGAGCGCGGCCTGAGGAGCGGTTGGCAGAATTGCTCGGCAACAGCGAAGAGTGGTGGCGGGATTGCGGCAAACGCGTGCAACGTGTACTGGAGGAAATCGAAAAGAACACGAAACTCCCTCTGAGAAAATACTGCCAGAAGTATGCAGAGACGCTGAAAGCCGACTCGAATCCGTGGGCGTATCTTCTGCACGCGCCCGCTCTGCTGCACTCGGATGACGAAAATCTGGACGATACCTGGCTTGAAGCACGCAATGCGCTTTGCGAAGCCGCCGGGGTTGATTTGGACAGATTGTTTCATTCTTCGCGCACAGAGACGGACTTAATTGTCTCGAATCTCATTTCTGAGAGAGTGCAGCGGGTGGACGACAAGCGATACATGAAGGGATGCATGAAGATCGTGCGTGCGTCGTCGGTGAAGGACGGAAATCGGCTGTACGACAGTGTCTGTCTGGCGATCATGAAGACCGGCATGGGGAAAGTGTTCGCCGTCCTCCGCGAGTTTGACAAATGGTCGCTGAAGACGTCGTTTGAAAAAGTAATCGGCGCACCAACGAGCGATTATGAGCGGAGGTGCGCAGAGGCCAAGCGTCACTGGCGTCAGCTTCTGCAGCCACCGCACCGCAAGTGCAAGGAGTGCGATTGCAATCACCCCCGAATGGAACCTGAATCGTGGGATTGTTTGAGCTGCAAACATCTCCATAAGCCCATTACGCAATATGAGGACCTCGAGGATCTGCCGTGCATCCTCATTCTCGTTGACAGAGGCGGTATGGGCGACACATTTCCCCGCACGTTTGACTGCATGGACCTACGCACGTCGTACACAACAAGCGTTGGCGAGCTGAGTACCGTCGTTCAGGAGCTCGGGCGGATGTGTCGGTATGCAGCACCTGGCGGCAAGGTCCCGTATGCACTGGTTGGAGACGCCCTTGTGAGACTTCTTAACCAAGGCCTGCCGTCTCACTTTGCCGTTCGGAGCATGTTTGCATCGCATGATCGGTACCTTACATCAGCGCAAACTCACCCCGACTACCCGTGGCGCTACACATGTGGGCCCCCTCCCCCCTCCAAGCAAACCAAAAAGACCATCGAAAAAGAAGGAAAGGCGAAAAAGGAATCCGGTGTTCATCTCGACCAGCCCGACCGCGCCCTTGTACACCACGACGCACGGCTTATATTGCAGGCGGAGCCCCAGGTGGGCAAGACGGGGACTTATCTTGCTCTCATCCAGCGCATTCGTCGCTTGATCGACCAGCCCGACGTGCGCTGGCCTGGCGACATCACAGTCGACGACACATTCAACGAGAAGATGTGGGCGTATCCGTGCTACAAAGACATTGACGGCGATCGCGAGATGGAGAAGTACACGCCGGGAGAGAGCAAGTACGATCAGATGGGTGCGCGCCCCTATACACGAGGCTTTATGTTCACACGCGAGGAGCTTGATGAGCGGTCGATGCGGGCATCGCAAGCAAGGGGGAAACGCGAGGATCAGCCGGCGTCAGAGAGCGATAAAGAGAGGGGTTTGGTGAACGGCCTTCCCGC
>CALSCR010000785.1:0-20435 GCA_943704495.1 Pigoraptor chileana
TGTGTGTGTGTGTGTGTGTGTGTGTGTGTGTGTGTGTGTGTGTGTGTGTGTGTGTGTGTGTGTGTGTGTGTGTGTAAAAACAATAAGGGAAGAGAGGATACGGAACAGGTCGAATGTTCCTGGAACGTAGACAATCTTGTCGCCCGGCTGCATTTTTAGCACACAAATGGTACAAATTCAACATTCAATGGGTTTGGCAGTGGACACGAGCAAGGAAGAAATACACTGTTGCCAAACACATACACACACACACTCGCGCGCGCGCCCACAACACACCTTGGGGTCCTTGCCCTCGGAGAACTGGACAATGCGCTTCGATGTCGGCAGGTAGTGCGACACTTGCGTGCCCTGCGACACAAGCGCAAGCAGATTGGCGGCGAATATGAGATGTGGCAGTCCCCAGAGCGAGAAAGATGTGAGCAAACAGTGCACATCTCAGCCGAAAGGAGGAGAATTCTTTCTGACACACACATCCGTAAAAATCACTCAGTGGATACAACCATGTCCGCTGGTCACGTGGTGAATGCAAGCAGGTAGCCACTGCCTGTGTGCCTTTCCAAGAATGACGCATTCTCCAGTAACAGCAAAGCACTCCTACCTTTGATGCATTGCCAAGCGAGTTTGAGTCGAATCCGGACATGGAACCGCCCTCTCCCGCGGGGGTGAAGTGGTTCTTGGTCAGAAGGAGCATGCGTCCGACAAGATCTGTCGTCGAGATGCCCTCGGTGCGCTTGCACTCACTAATGGAGGACAGGCACAATCACGGATGCAGAGACATAATAACAGCTGATGAGAGTTAAAAGCGACCTGAACTTGCACACAGGCCCAAGCAGACAGACAGTCGCCGCGTACATTGACCAGTACAAACAATGCGACATTCTAACGCAAGGATCACATAGAAAACATCTCACAAACACACACATGCACGTACAAAATGCATGCAGAAACATAAAACGTCAATATTCACTGTCAGCACGCACCGGTAGCGACCGGCGTCCTTAACGGCCTGGTACGTATCAATGCCGTCGGCATTCGTGGTGATGTCATCGCCATGCACACTGAAATCGCAGTTGTATGCGTCGAGCGTGTCGATCGTCGTGTTGTACGGCGCGTTCTCGACAATTTCGTCGACCCACTTGCACGCGCGCACCATCTTGTACCTGCGAGGCACGTGTGCCCGAGGGTGGCGGTATGTTACTGTTAGTAAGATAGCATGTAGTGCAGAGGACAAGAGCCGTGAAGCAAAACCAAAAGAGTACTTTCACAGGTCACAATAACAGTCGCTGGGAAGACGGCATGTTGATAGCGAGGCATCAAAAAGGCAATCACATCCAGTGGCTTGAATTATGTATGCATTTACTGCCATGCACAAAGACATACCGCTCCTGCTCGTTCATGACGGGAGGTCCTTTGTTCCGAGTGATTTCCTCGTCCGAATGGACGCCGACGACAAGGAGATCGCCCATCAGGCGCGCCTGCCATACCACGAAAGGCAAGCGCCCGGATTAGAGATGGAAACGACAAGATACACTGCGTTGCGCAAACAAGCATATCCAAACCCGAACAGTTCGCTTGCACAGAATGAAAATGCACTTGTGGGAGACGCAAATGGATTGCTTTGACAGTACTCACCTGCCGGAGGGAGTTGGCATGGCCAAAGTGCATCATATCATAGCTGCGCATAAGGATTACAGCCAAGTTAAACGGTTAAGTGAATAGGATGCACGCGGGCGCAGTGAAAATGGATCCGAATGGCTAAGTGAGCGAACCGTTCAAATCTCCGCCCGCTGTGAAGGAACAACTACCCACCATCCATCGCACCAGACGCGAATGGGCTTACGATTGGCTGAGCCAGACATCTTGCTGCGCTACTTCACCCACGGCGACGAAATCTGCATTCGATTGAATAAAGATGGAAGATTGGCGGCTGAGACAAGGAGCGGTTGCACGATCTGATGACACACATGACGACACCAAACAAACCACAATTCGCGCCCAGTGTGTTTATTCGGACGAGTGAGAATCAACTGACACACGCTCACTCAAATCACCATCTCCGAGCTCATGACACCAAGCATTACCTGTGATCTTTAGAGGAGATGTTTGAGAGAACGATCGTTGAGAGCGTATGTTAAATACTAAAAGAAGCTTGAATCGAATTCTCGGAGTAGTGTGCAAGACTAGGGTGAGACAGCACTCGCCGTCCCAATAAGTGGGGACCGTCCGTCACTCTGTGACAGACTAACAGCCCGGGCTTCAGAAAAAGTGATCACAGTTCAAATTTCGATCGAACATTTAATGTGAATTTTAATGTGAATTCCGTTGCAGCATTTGGGTTGTTCTGCAAATTAAAATGTAGTCGAGCATTTACGATCGTAAGCCGCCCGGTTGATTAAACTGAATGTCGAGGGAAAAATGAAGCATATATTGTGGCGTTTTCGAGTCTAGAGATGCCAAGAGCCCCTATGTTTTGGGAGGACGGCTTACGATCGTACAAATCACCCCGTTGTTTTGAGTTGAAGCCATCAACTCTGAAAGCAAACTCCGATTCATAGCACGGATTGGTGAGGTTGCATAATATGAATACTGTGTTTTCAGTGCACTGTACATTTAATTCCACCTTGTGTCAGCTCTGTTGGTGCTGCAAGCTGGTGCTGGCATTCCAGAGCGTGTGACTTCAAGATCCTTTGCTGTGTCATTATTTTTGAGAAGTGTTGGGGGTTCCACTTCACATGCGAGGAGGCGCACCGTGCTGCGGAAGCATTCTCAGAGGCGTATCTCGTCCCCTGCGACACACGCAAGGAAATGGCGGCCACTGAGGATGACAAAAAGCATGTAAACTACATCTTGCTTGCCGAGTTCAATATCGATACTGGGAGCGGTTTGAGCCATCAGTATCCGGCCCCGACCGGAGCGGATCCACAGTGGGTGTCCCCATTACGCAGCGTCTGCTTCGTCTCTGCCAATCCTTGCACAACGTGATGTTGGAGTGCACTATCAGTTGCATTGAGCTTGCATGTTGGTCTTACTGCGGCCTCTTGATGTACATCATCTTGCTCTTAGCGTTCTTGCTGAGCTTATGCTTCCTGACGGCGCTCACAAGCGCGAAGAGGATTGGACAATCTTTTTTCTTAATCAAGAACCTCCGAACGTAAGTGGCACATTTAATCAGATGTATGTAGAATTTCCTCTGGCCAAGTTCTCTTATGGCACTGTTGTCAATGCGCGGTTGTGTAGCTGGTTTCCAACTGGACTGCGAGTAGTATATACATATATTACTGCTATTCTGCTTATTCTATAATACTACTGCGAGCAAGAATGCGTGGGGAATGGCCAAATGGCAGAGCCTGCCGTGCTTTAGAATAGCATTGGTGTCTGTGGTCTGTTGCGTGTACGTCCACAGCCTCACGTCTCTCGCTTGCAAATTCGATTGGCGCAGGATGGACGGAAGCCTGTGTCGAGCAACCGGCAGAGCGTTCGTCGCCCCGAACAGCACCACCAAGCGTGAGTAGCCGCGTCATGTTAGGCACCTTGATCACAGGATGCACGTCGGGGTCTCCGCCTTGTCAATGTGTGTGGATTTCGGTGGTGCATGTACGCTGCTGACGGCTTTGACTGTATATTGCGATTTCTTTACCCATAGTGCAACCCCTGTGTTGGAGGCATACGTGTACGAATTCACGGAGGCCAATCAAGGTGAGATGTCCGAAATAATATGTTTATGTGCTTCAATTTGTGCTACTTCTACGTGCACACTGCAAGCATGTGATGCTTAAACTGGCTTTATTTGCGTGCGCTATAATCGGATAGATGCGACATTACTTGTCTCCGCAAACGTACGCTCTTTTTATAATCCGGTTTGTGTAGTCCATGGACAGCGCCTGAGAGGCTTGAATCCAATATCTCTCATGTCTGTTTTGGATTTCCAGCGTGGGACCAAATCGGCGAGACACGCATGAAGATCCACTTGGAACCCAACGCGATCGCCATCATGGACGGGGAAACACTCATCCGGAGAATGTGAGCAACCGTGCACTCACACAATTGAATGAGTACTTGTTTGCATGTGTGTCGGCCATTTGCACAACATGCAAACCTATTATATTGTGCGGCCATGAATATGCGGTTTTTTGCGCGAGTGCGGGATTCGTCGTGCGACAGGGCATCTGTTTTGTTTCAATATGTGCTGCTGCCATAGTCTGCCATAGTCTGCCATGTATTCTGGTCCCGTCGGGGGGGATACGGGGACTGTCTGTGATGCTGCATGCTGATGAGCACTTTTCACTGGCATGCAGTGGGCGGAATGCTGAGCTCCAGCACCAAAGCATGGAGCCCATGTACCATTGCGTGATTTCGGGAGACGCCGCTTTTGGTGAGTCACGTGAACAGTTAGTTCGGTGTGTCATTTTAGAAAGCCCTTCCGAGTGCAAGAAAATATGAGGATGGACACGTCACATGCTTCTGTCGGTTGTTTGTATGAGAAAAGCAGTTTGTGGCGATACATGTGTGGATAATGGCTGAGTGGGATCGTAGGTGGAGTGTGTCTGCATGGTAGGAGGGCTGAACGACTGGCCCACGCATTGGCGGCTGCGACTGACTGTGCAGGCTTCCGATTTGCTGAGGACCAATTGGAGCGGCAATTTGAGACTCACTGCGAGGAGCTCCGAGGTGCGTCTTGTTTTTTGTGTGAATTCCATGGTGTCACGCTTGAATTGCGTCAATTACTACACGGTGGCCGCACTGACCCATACGTTGGTGACCTGTCCACCTGCGCAGTTCCTGAGGTCGCTCTCGTGAAAAAGGACGAAGCTGCGAAGAAGGTAAGCAGATATTCACATGTCCCGTGTGCGTTCGTGTGCTTTGCTTTCTACGCCTTGCCCATTTACATGCATGAATTGACTTTCGTATCTCGTCTAAACTTTTGTGTGTGTGTGTGTATGTGTATGTATTAGGATGACGATGTTGAAGAAGATCCGGAGAACAGCAAGCCCAAGCCCTTTCTCTATTGTCTCAACCTTATTCGCAACAAACTGACGGCGGAAGTGCGACGTGGTGCCGTTGTCAAGTCTATGGCCATCTGCACACGCCACAAGTTTATTCACGTATACAAGGCGAGTTCATTGCACTTGCTAACCACGGGCTCTCTGCTGCACGCTTCATCGATTTCTTTTCCTGTCAGTGCTTCTTTTGGTATTTGTGCGTTTTGTGTTTGTTGCTTTCGTGTCTGATCGAGACCATTTTCAACTGCACATCCATCCCGCCAATCAGCCTCTATTGCTTCTGGCCCTCGATCGATACTTTAAAACCCCCGACGTGAGCGTTCTTGCGGAGCTCTATGATGCAATCAACGCCATGGACCTCCGTGGCATGCCCGATCTCACGCAGAGCGAGCGCCAAATTCTGCGCACAAGCGGAGATAAGGAGAAACAAGTCTACACGACGGCAGTCAACTACATGAAAATCAACATCCCTATCCGATGCCCGATTGCCATGCTCGAGGACGAAGTTGGCGATGTGAGTGTGTTGATGGGCATGCTTGTGCGTGGATGGTGTCGGAGCATGAACGCGTTTCCCCACATTTGCATGCCATGATCATCTCTGCTTGATGTGCCACTTTAAATGTATTCTGAATGCGTATTCTCACCCGCGTGCTATTTTGCGATGTGTGTCGCCCCGTTCAGCCGTCCGTTGTCGCCCTGATCAACAAGTTCGGACTGGGCGTGATGACCATCTACAACGCTCTGCTCTCTGACAAGCGCATCATGTTCCTTGGTTACAACCGACCGTCACATGAGGTGTGTTATTTGGCGACTGTGCGTTTGTACGCATGTTGGGCTGTACAACTGCTTTGCTGTCTGCGGAGTGCGATTGCCTGTGTTGATGGCCGCCGATTTGTCCTACAGGTCGCTCAATATGTCCTCAGTGCGTGCCAGCTTGTATGTCCTCCCATCCGAGGTCTCATAACAAGGGCCTTTCCTTACACAAATCTGACGTACCTCAAGTTTTTGGAATTGTGAGTTGATCAATTGGACTGCCGCATTTTTGAGCGAGTTTGTTTTGAGCTCGGTGTATCAGCCGACTGATTCATACGCTGGGACTAATGTTATGGTTGTCCCCGAATGTTGTATGTGAATTTGCAGCCGGGGCTATATTGTTGGCGTGACAAATCCCGTTTTCAAGGAGAACTCAAACTGGTGGGATGTGCTCTGCGACATGGATAGCGGCAAGGTCATCATGAACCCCAAACTGCCCGTGCCGGAAACAGTCAAGCATCTCGGCATGGACAATGAATTCATGGCGGAGGTGAGTGCCTGTGGTCGTTGCTCGCCCACGGGTGCACCTTTGGACATGGCTCGGTTTACATTATTTGTGATTCAATCGACTGGATGATAAGTTCCGAGTGCCAACCATTTGTTGCGCTTGGCACCTGCACTCTCTCTGTGGAATAACCTTTATGAACTCCATTGGCTAAGTGCATACGCTCTTTCGGTCAACCAGGTGCTGCACCGAATTGAGGCGCATTACGGCGAGGACCACATCAGGAAGATGTTCAACGACTACACGCAAAGGTGCGCTTGCTGACCCCTGTGAAGGAAATGGACTACGTGGGCAGCAGTCTCAATAATTCTTAAACCAGATTTAATTTGTTGTGTTTTTCGCTCCGTGTATGTCGGGCTGTGTGTTAACTTTCGATAATGTTTGTTTTGGTGTGCAGGATAGCGGAAATTGCGCTCGAATGCGCTGAGTTTTCGGATGATGCCAACAAACGAAAAGAAATCGACGGCAACTCAATGCGGGTGGAAGCATGGAAGCGCACCATGACATTCAAGACATTTTCTGAGGTGTGTGGGACTGGCTTACTTGTGCTGGTGGCTGTGCCTATGTAAGCAATACTAAGCCCGGACAAAATATGCGGCGAACAATTTTGCGAAGTCTCGTCATCTGCCGGAATATAGCCTCGTATGCTTCCCCAGTATGTCCGTGTGCTGTAAGTTGGGCCGACGTTTGTAAATATTGAACTGTACCATGTTCAGGATCGAAACAAGATGAAAGCAGCCCGCACTATTAAAAACTGCGATGCCGAACGGCACATTGCGAAGCTGCGGGTGCGGAAGACCCTCTCTGCCCAAGAAATCTACTCGATCTACAAGGACTTTATAAATTCGATCACAACCGAGGCACAGCTGATGGAGGTGAACCTTGAAACTTGTGTCGACTTTAGCGTTGGCTGTTTTGTTAGGCTTGCAATGACTCTTGCGTTGTTTCTCAACTCGCATGCGCTTGATTGCAAATGTTTGTGCATGCACGAACATAGTTCCTTTCGTACCTCCCGGAGAACCAGGGTGGCTTGTATCCGGTCGCTGTGAGCCTACTGCATCCGGCAGAGAATGTGCGCAAGGCCACCGCAGAACTCTTCACCCGCCTTGCGAAACTGAAGGTGAGTACAATAGGTTGATGCATCGGAAATGACATCTTTCACTCTCAGTTCGGCAGTCCCGACGGTGTTCGCTTTACAGGACGCGAACTTCATGCCGATGCACTTCTTGTTATCTTGGTGACGAGAACAAAGGATGTGAATCAAATTGGTGAACAACCGATGCCTCTTCCTGTCCTTGCAGACGGGAAGCGATTTTATCGGTGGAATGAATCCATTCCTTCGCCTGGCGTATGAGCGCAGCAAAGTCCTGTTGCAGCCGAGGAAGACATGAGTCTCGTGCGGCCCACAACAATGTCACTCCTGGCTCGGCTCTGTATGGGGATGAGCCAGCTCAGACGTATTGTACACAATACTCGACCGTGAGGGCATTCACGGACTCGATTAGAGAAATGTTTTTGAATTGTTAATTAAACCGGCGGGCTGCAGCTGTCGCATTTCCAAAACCACACTCGAGTGGACGTTGCAAGTCATGGGCGCGTTCACTTGTAGGCCGTTAAATATATGGCAGCTATGACCCAGTGAATCTTAAAAATCAGTATGTCAGTTATGGCCCAGTGAATCTAAATCAGTGTATCAGCTATGGCCCAGTGAATCGTAAGGTTGAGAGAGTTTGGTTTAAATCGCAGCAACGTGGGCCAGCCGCACTGCAGCTGAAATGCAAGCAATATAATTTCGATGTGCTGCTTCCACTTTTATGAAATGACTCGGAATTGACTTGAACCACTCGACCCATACTTTACTTTCAGTAAATCACAACGGAAGATGGAATGTCTCCGATTAACACTAGTCTTGTCTTACTTACCAGTATGTCAAAAGTTTGTCCACTGTATAATTCAAGCAGACTGCCATGATTTCGTTCACCGGTCTTGTTTCCACCTCAATTCAAATGAATCTCTGACGCTATAAATTTCTCCAGCCGCTTTAAGTTCCTGCGTACCGTCGGTGTGCTTCAAATCCGCCCGGCTCTGTCTTACAGCCGTCGGTCTCCGTAACGGTCGGACGTGTCATGCCGTGGCCGTGCTGTCACGACAATTCCGTTCCCGCCGTCCGTTCAGTTCAAATCGACAGCACGGGTCCGGACTGTCATAGCACTGTGCCACTCCATGATCAGTCTCGACTGTCAAAAGATTGTCACAGTTCTGATATTCAGGATAGCTACATTAAATTTTCTCCCCACTTAGTAGTGCCTCGAGACCTATCATTAGCGCTCAAAGGATCTTGCCTTCCAAGTGACCCACACCGAGCGGTCAGCTGCCGAGGCGACAGTCAGATAACACCAGCCGCAACGCAAAAATAAACAACC
The DNA here is from genome assembly GCA_943704495.1 of Pigoraptor chileana. NCBI lineage: Eukaryota > Filasterea > Ministeriida > Capsasporidae > Pigoraptor > Pigoraptor chileana. Next base: position 8,742 of record CALSCR010000785.1, read on the forward strand.
CAAAGCAAAGAATTGTTCTCACATAAACCATTCCCAAACACAGAAACAAAAGACAAGGAACAAACGCATATGCTGCACAGTTGCATGGCTGCAATCAAAGACATATTGAGTTTACATAGCGAGACACCGCCGCTTGCCAAAAAGGGCGTGCTCACAAGCGGATTCTCCTGCTGTCCTGAAAGAACGAGCGGATAAAGTACACCTGAATCACGGCGACAATTACAAGTACAACGCATTCAATGACAGAGAACCATGTCGTCCGGAAGAGGTTGTCTTCAGCAGTCGCCATATGCCTGCGCATGGGGACATACATTCCGCCACAAGTGTGGGAAGCCAGTCAGTACCGTCCGTGTGTGCGTTCGACTCGTTAAGCAGCACGGACACTCACGTGATTGGCCATCGCACGCACAACAGTATGCGCACAGAGGCAATGGAAAACGCGCTGACAGGAGAACATGCAGAGAGTCGATGGGCGGACTCGGACACAGCAATCCCATGCCCAATTCACTAGAGCCGAGCACCAAAGCCAGTCACACACCTTGTCATCCTATGCTGGAAGTAGCCCATGTCCTCTGTCACATGCTCAATCTTCATGCTGATGCGATCAACAGTGTTCTGAACGTTTTGCACGGAAATGTCGACCAAGTTGTCGCGGAGGTCGGCTTCCTCCGATTCCCATTCAAACTCATGCCCTGAAAATGACACATCAAGAGAAAGGGACGAGCAAGACTCTCAGTCGATCGGTCGGCAGCGGAAACGGATTACACACACACACACACACACACATACACAGATGCATCATACATCCGCAAGGTTCAAAGAATTCGCCTCGAGAAAGCAAGAAAAAGTGATCAAAATGCTACTTCAAAAACAGCGACATAAGTAACGATCCATACCAGGCTTGAGCGCACGCAGTTCGAAAAACACGTTCTTTTCGGCCATTGTGGAGAACGAATTGCTGAAGCAGACGCGGTACTGCCCGCCGCTCTCGACTTCATGGGCAGTAGTTCCCTCACGTGACCGTTGCTCGTGGGAAATGAGAACGTCATGGGGATCGAAGACAGTGAAATCAATGTCCAGTTGGCCACCGGAGAGAACCTGCACAGCGCAGCAATGGTAGGCACCCGCGTTCAGAGGGCAACAATCATCCGCCAAACAAGACCAAGAATGTATACAAAGGCACACACGGACAGTCGCAGAAACATATCACACACAAGCACACCGCACCCACACAACGGCACTTTTAGACCATGACGAGGCGCAGAGCATGCAGATAGCACGACCACGTTCGCTGTTCAGCACTGAAAAAAAATGTATGCCACTAAAATTTCTCGTCGCTTGTGTTTGTCTGCCAGTCAACAGTCACCGCAAAACCCACCTGATAAGTAATATCCAGACGCTCTCCCTGATTCAGTTGTTCCCAAACACACTCAATCTTTCCGGGAAGAAGCTTCAGCGTCATCACAGTCGACCTGCATGGTAGGGCAACTCAGTGTTCAGCAGAATTTAAGGCGATACATATATATTATATTTTATATATATACATATATATACATATATATATATATATATATATATATATATATGTATATATATGTATGCAAGGACGCGGGCTCAGCATGCAAGGACGCGGAAATGGGATCGCCCCATAACAGCAATCACCTGTCGTCCAGTGCACTGCAGAAAGACGAAAGCGCAAGAAGCGCCAACGCAGCGAGTGCTATGGGCGCCATGTTTAATACCCTAGGAGAGTACGAAACAGGGGCTTTGTTATGCAAGTGTTGAAGCAGAAATAGTTGCAGTTGCATCGAGCAATTACATTGCCTTTGTACGCCAGTGGTCTGCCGAAGCGCACAGCTGGTCCCGTGACAGCTCGTGGGGCAGAAAACAGAGACGTAAGCGAGATCTCGTGCAAATAATTGATAATCGGAATGTTGCTAGTTCGCCGGCAGCCTCACACTCAGGTGGACTGGCGCGCCGGCAACTGCGGATTACAACAAGCACGGACGGAACGCATCGAGTCAGTGACATGTTGAAACACTATATGGGGACAAAAAATTGCTCTGCAAAGCTGCCGTTGGTAGTACTCTTCCACAAAAAATGGCTGAAGGTGAGTGATGTATGAAATTTGCATTGAATTCTGGGAACGTAAGCCCGGCTCGTCAGCGACTGACTCTCTCACGTGTACACCGGCTCTCGACTTCAGACGCAGATAGCATCACTGAGTCGGAGATCAAGCGGATCGCCGGGGAGTTCGACATTCTCAGTGTGTCAAAATTTGATGCAAGTCATCGCGGTGGGCTTCTATGTTTTAAGGACGGCCGGCGATGCATGTACCGTCCTGAAAATATTGCTGCGTGCGTTTTTAAAGTGTCTGAAATTTTTACAGAATTGTGGCCAATCTGGACAGCATTTGGCATGGGATTTCAGGGTGTGGGCTCATGGCATCATTATGCGTTATCATCATTCGCGCCACCTCAACAATAGGTATTCGCTCCCTCAGCACTTTTGCTCAGTGCGTTGGAATTGTATCCCTGAACTTGGCGCATAATTGCATCGTAAGTCTTTCGGACCTTGCGGAACTCTCAAAGCTACGTATTCTGGACGTTAGCTACAACAAAGTGAAGCGATTAAGTGGGTGAATCAGGCTCCGCTCGACTGGGCATGTACTTGGACGGAAGATGTGACAGCGAGAAAGCTGGCCTCGCGAGTGCTGTTTCTTTTGCGTGTAGCCATGACTATACCTGAGTCGCCTTTTCTGTCTGCGCGATCATTCGGTGGAGGGGTTCTTTTGAGTCCGCTGGTGAATGATCTGCACACTAACCTATTCTACATTGCCGCTCTCTTGCTCATATCGCTAACAATTCAATTGATTTGACGGTTAGGAGTTGAATAATCCATTTTCATTTGGATGCGCCAAAGTCTAACACTCTGAATTGTGATCGCATTATCACACCCGCAAAACGCAGACGGACTCGAGAATCTGTGTGAATTAGAGCGGTTGTACCTACAAGGCAATCAGATTGATGGGTTTGAAAGCGTGGCGGTGCTGTCTTCGCATCCGCTGCTGACACACTTGTCCTTCCAAAAGCTAGATGGGTCTGATGCGAATCCAAGTGGGTACAGCCAGCCGCACTTCTCTTGTCAACACCCCCTGCAACGCATCCTGTTGTCACGTGCTGTCAATTCTAATAGTTGCGGTTGTTGTCGTCTGAAACTTCGGTCCACCTGCCCTGATGCACTTTTCCTTGGCGTGCAGTTTGTAAATTATCCGTGTATGAGGGCGCGCTGTTTAGTCGCTTTCCCTCTCTAGTTGCGTTGGATGGACGCCGCATTGGCGCCAGAAAGGGCAACGAGCGTGCCGATTTCTACGCAGCGTGCGACGATCTCCGCCGGGACATTGGAAAAGTGCGGGCAGGAAAGCAGACGGGCTCCGTGGCGGACGTGAGCGCACCGAAGCCAATATCATGGATGCCAGGTTAGTGGTTCGTTCCGTTCCGTGTGTTTATCAGTTTCCTATTAATTTCATGCACACGGCCTACAATCTATTGTTGTAATAGCACATCACGTGTTGCATGGTTGGGATATCTGACTGTGAAGTCGCCGTGCACACCCTCATGAACATTGCGCCCGCCATTCAAAAATCAGACGACTTTTGGAAGATCGCTCCCTGCGGGAAGGACGAAGAAATGCGAGCCATTTGCGACAAGTTCTCAGGTGAACTGCTGTGTGTGCATTCATAGCAGAGAATGGACACGCTGTCCCGCATGTTCACATTGCACAAACTACTGACCAATGCGTTTCTACACCAATTGCGATATGCCCTCACCCTCCCGCACGCATACACACAGACGACTTGTCCTATGTGAAGAAACTTAACGGAGAAGCACTTGCTTTGATTGCGGATCTCACTGACGGGACGGAACCATAACAGGAGAAAATTGATATTAAAGTTTCACGGTTCTGATGCGCGACACCGACGCATCAGGAGAAAACAAGCAATGTTTTTACGCAATGGGATATGTACATGGGAGGATGAGAATCTGCGCATGTGTAACGATGCATCAGTGCAAGTGGCCGTGGAAGTGAAACCGCTCTGCGTTGGCCTTCCCCGAAAAAAGCTCGCCCACAAACACAAGCAGCGTCGACATGATGAAGAGGATGTACGAGTAGCCGACGGTTGTGCCTTCGGGCAGCTTAAAAGCCTTCCCCCCGACATATTCAGAGTCGAACCCCCCTGGGAAGACGAGTGTAGCAAGCGCAAAGAAGAACGCTGGTGGAATAATATACACATGGCACACAGCCAGAGATTTCGCAGTTGTATGAGCGACAACATCACAAAACGTACGAGAATTTTGAATAAAAATTAAAGTGCGCAAGAGAAGCCCGACCGACGGTGTGCAACTAGTACTTAAATTTCGTGGGATGAAACCAAAAATAAATAACAAATAAACCGCAACTTACAAGTGACAAAGCCCATATATCTTGCCGGCCGCATTGCCCTCAGTCTCCTCATCGCAGACATGGACAGCATGATTGTGACTGCAAGTGCGATGATGCCGAGCACTAGTAGTACAAGCGTCGCACGAAAACAGGAAGGGAGATTCGCATATTTGACTTCCTCGCACCAGCTGTTGCCATTTGCACTCTCATCGCATTGTGCAGTAAGGCCGAGAGTGGTCTTGAGACCTGTGTGAGCAGCAGCACATTCGTGAGTCGACTGCTTTTCCTGAGCACCAATTCATGCCATGCACCATGAGCGAAGGGCAGTTTCTGGCGGAAAACACAGAGGTTAGGGTAGGGACGCACCCATTGTATCGCGGTTGAGCCATACAGGCGTCGACACTGCCGCAATCGACATTATCCACGCCACAACAAGACAAGAAGTCCCTATCGCCGTGCTTAGCGTAACTGGACGCGCCGGCATTCTCCACGTGGATATGCAAAAACACAAGCTTCCCCCAATAAGATACCGACGGACTGTAAGATAACTGCTGGAGTTTCCACAGAGAAGAAGAGAGCAAGTAAAAGAGAGGAAGTCGGTAGTTTTCCAGCTGATAATTTACAACACGAACGTAATCAGTGCAACTCAGAGACTCTGAAAGTACGCCTACGACGAATATTAATAGCGCCACGCAAGGGGACTGACACTCTGCGGTCTCGTGCAACGCGACCAGGGACCTCAAGCCAGTCTCTGTCACGGAGCCCCTTGAGCAAGGGCCGGCACCTTCAGTTGCCTGGCGTCAGTCTGAGTGAATCAGGAAGGTCGTGCAACCCTTCGCTTGTCACGTGCCGCTGGCAAATTTACACGACTCACATGCGTCATTATGGATACGCACGTGATCCGTCCCCGAGACAGTGGTACTGGCAAAGGCAAGGGTACGCCTGACGGCTTGGTAAAGTCTCAATTGTCAGTCCAGTAGCTAATGCCTGCCAGTGTCAATAATTTACTTTCATTATTGACAGTTAAGGACGCATTGAATTCACGTGCGAGTCCACCCGGCTGGCACTGTTTTTGAGACCGGCTGTACTCCGGGATTCGACGTCGGCGGCAGTCAAAGGCAATGGCATTGCATTACACGGTGCTATCTCTGCTCGATTTGTTCAAACCATCCGAGATGGGCCGCAATGCTCTCGTGAAATGCAACGGTGCAATAAATGCTCGCCTCGTGACAGCTTCGTCTGAGTCTCGTCTGATGTCGAAACGGATCGACAGTGGAAACCGGCAACACTGAACTAGTCAGCGATGCGCGGTTTGACAAGTCGCTGGACTCGGCATAACGCTGTTGCCGGCGGAGAATGTAGCCAGTCAGGCCCAGTTTTCAAGAACTTGCGTGATACTTGCACCTGTACAACTGAATAGGCCCTCCTGTACAATAAATGTATCGTTTTTTCTGCATTGCACTCACTGTCTTTAAACATTTGATTGTATTTCGATTATCTGCGCTCCGTGACACTGAGTGTGCAGCAGTACTCAAGTTTCCGCCGTAGGGCCGTCCGGAGCACTGCCGTGACTCAGACTCCGAGACTTGATTCGGCAATTCAATGAGCATCACGTGACTGTTGGGAATTGCAAGCGAAGCGAGCGAATTTGTATTTTTGGGCGGGAACTTTCCACTCAGCTGTCCACGTCCCTGAGGTTGTAGTTGCGGACAGTGCGAGTCGCTGCATTCACCCCCGCGTTGCCAGGGCGATGGTCCCGCAGCTTTGCACGTGATGCCCGCTGTCCAATTGTGTGGCGCTCCGTGGACGTCAGGGGGCGGTGTCGCTCGGCCAGTGAGTGTTGTCGTCCTTCGACCGAAAACATGTCCGATTCACGCAATGCCCGCGCGCTATTGTCACCGGCATGGTCGATCACAAGAATGTCAGGGCCACCGGAGGTGCATTCAGCCTTGCTGGCATCGTCGTCGCGATCCAAGCCGCTCAGTAGAGATCCGGGACTCGGAATGCGCACACTCTCTTCATAGAGAGGGGAGAGAAGAGATGACCTCGATGACGGCCTTGGCCGAGTGGGTTCTTGCAAGGCGCTGCTAGCCGCATTAAACTGCACGACGCTCATTCGATCGATTTCTGCCCTCAAAGAATTGTTTATGTCGACAAGTTTTTCCCGCTCTCTGATCAGGCGTCGTATGTCTTGGACGGCGTGCTCCAGGCTGCGACGGAGGCGGCTGTGTGGCTGTACCACCGCATACGCCGGAGTCTGCGGGCGGGACAGGCGGCCTATCTCAGCCGACATGCGCTCCATTTCACCGCGCATCTCCGCAATTACGGAGCGCAGCCGCCCGTTCTGGGCCTCAAGTTCGACCACCCGGCCGCTGTCGCCCGACTCCGGCACATGCTCAGGCACGTACTCCGAGACTGAGTGCGAAGTTGAGGTCGCCGGCGAAGTCGCAGTGTCAGTCAGTTTGCGGGCGCGTTCTTTTCTCAATGCCATTATTGTTTCCTCCAACTCTCGGACCCGCCGCACCGCTTGCTCTCTCTGTGCTGTGCGCCTGTCGCACTTGTCCCGTAATGCCGAGAGCTCTTTCTTGCTGGCAGCATCACTGTGTTTCCGCTCGGACTGTACTTCGTCGACGACGCCACAGGCCTGGCTGAACGCAGCGCGTAGCTTAACGACCTCCGCTTCTAAGGCGCGTCGTCTTTCTTCACCCTCTCTAGCTCGCTCATTCATTGCCTTTCGGAGCGCAAGTTCTCTTTGTGCCGCAAGTTTCTCGCATTTGTCTCGTAAGCCGGTAAGCTCTGTATCCCGCGCAGCTCCGATACGTTCCCGATCGGCATACATTTCCTCCACAACAGCGCGCGCCTCACTTATGCCCGCGTGCAATTTGCCAACCTCGGCTTCCAGGGCCCGGCATCTGTCCTCAGCAACCCATGCACGTTCGTTGGCCGCCGCAAGTTCACGTGCAGTGGCCTCTCGGGCCTCTGTCAAGGCAGTGCGCAACTGGTCCTCACGTGCCGCTGCCGATTCAGCGACGGAAGAAACAGCTCTTTCCCTTTCACATGTCGCATCGGCAAGCTGACTGCGGAGCGATTCGAGGTTTTGCTGAGTCCGGACGCACTCGCCACGCGACCCTTCCAGAGCAGTTTCAAGCGTTGTGATCATGCTTCTTAGCTCCGACTCTCGTTCAGCAAAGGCACTTTCGGCACGATGCGCATTGCACTCGAGGTCAATCACGCGCTTTGACATTGCCCTGCATTCTTCGGTGCGCGCCTGGGCGTCAAGGCGACACGCATCCGCATCCCGGGCTGCTCGGCGCGCGAGATCCTCTGCACTCGCAAGTGCTCCAATGAGCTCGGTCGTTCGCGTCAACGTCTCGCGATCGCGTTGCGCAAGGGCATCTTGAAGCGCTCGATCGAATTCATGGCGGTGAAGCTGCGCATCTTCGTCGAAGTTATTGAGTCGGCGCCTCAGCTCTCGAATTTCACCATTGAGCTGATCACGCTCACAACACCACGCTTCCTCCAAGGCTGCATGGTTCGTGTCTGCCCTTTTAAACAACTCTTCGTGGCGAGACGCATCCACCAAGCGCTGTTCGTTGGATGCAGCTCTCTGACGGGCGACCTCTTCCGTAGTCCTGTCAAGAGCAATCATAAGCTCACTGACTTGCGCGTCTCGCGCGGCCAAGGTCCCAGTGAGCTGCGCAAACTGAGAGTCAAATCTGGCCAATTCAGCATCGCGCTCATCAATTAGTTTGAGGTTGTACTCAAAGTCATTCTTAAGCGAATGAAATCTCTCTCGTTCAGTGGTATTCACGGTCTGTGCTTTTGCGAGCGCTGCTTCAAGCGCGGCGATGCGAAGCTCCGACGCATCGTGCAATTCCTGCTGCTTGACTTGCACAAGCTGTCGCAGTCGTGCGTCATCAAACACAGTGCCATCGATTGCAGAGTGCTGCATTGCATATGGTATGGAGGGATAGTCTTTTAAAGCAACGAAGTCAATACTTTTAATTGTCTTTGAATAGCGCACTCACACCCGAGCTTGTTCGGCGGCCGGTCAGCGATCGGGATGTGACGCTAATGTGACGTCACTGACTGTAGACTCACTGTTCTGTAAAATATGGCACGCAATCCGTGGACAGCAGACGACCGCGCTGAAACACAAAAAGAATTCACACACTCAGTGGTTCATATGATCCTCTAGGAACGCTGTGATAAGAGAAGATGGGGGCCTCAAACTCCACAGAGCAAAGGCGCGTGACTTTGGAACGCGAGCGTGTGTACACAACCCAGAGTGGGGTTGGGGTGAAGGTCCGTGTCCTTCGTTCATTTATAGTGGATGCGTCCTCTCGCCTTGCATAATCAACTTCGTTTGTGTGATGTGGCCATTGACAGCTTCTGCTGCACGCAAGCGTTTGTAACCTCGTGGCTGTGACCCTGTACATGTGTGGTTTTTTGGATGGGGGTTTGACAAGTCAACACAGCTTTGCTCTCCACTCTTGAATTTCTTTGAAGATTCGCTGCTGGAGTGCTCATTTTGTTATGTCGGGCCGCATTATTGTAAGACAGGTATCTGAGCGGGTCGTCCGTCATTATCGCGGAGATGAAGACAGCGGAAACGATACTCGCGAGCGGACGCCTCGGAGACCAAGTGCCGCTGAACAGAACGAGGAACGGTCACGTGCCGAACGGTAGGTATATTCAGCGTGCTTTTTCAGAATTGCAGGCCCTTTTCCTATAGTGCAATGCTGTCACTCCAAAATTTGAGTCTGAGTGACAATTGCTGGGCTTGACACTTTGTCGTTTATGTACTAGGGAACACGCACGGGATCTTGAGCGCCTCAGGATAGCACAGCAGGAGTTCATGGCCCAGCAGTTGAAGCAGAGCACCGCCAATGAGCAGGCAAGTGACGGCTGGTCGCAAATGTACGCACACACACAAACAAAATGACGGTCTGTTTGTGTACTTATGTTCACAACACTTATTATGTGTTGCATGTTGGTGAAGGAGTTGCGCAAGTCGATCGAGAAAGACATCCGTGCTCAGATTGAGCTGGAGCAAAGGGAGACTGCCTCGAAGCGACGCGAGGAGCAGTTGAGAACGGAAATTCAGCGGTCTGAAGAGATTGAATCGCTTGCCGCAGCGATGCACAGCAGATTCAGGTGAGTTCAGGGTTCCGAGCAAGTCTTGATGTTTCAATTCTATTAATCAAGCAATGCTAGCTGGTGTAAACCGAATTGCCATAATTCCACGTCTATCAGGCGAGAAAAGATGGGAGATTACTCGCATCAGTGCGAACCTCAACGCCGTGCAGCCATAGAATGCTATCTCAAGAATTCACAGAAGCCCCTCAACTGCTCGTCTGAAGTCCGGTCGTTCAGCAACTGCGCCATTGCCGCAAAGGAGGTTCGCGAAATTGGTTGTGCGTTGGTCTTTTTCTTTGTCTGTGCAGTTCGACAACAAGCTGTCCCTGAATCATTGACGCGTTATTTCTAAAGTACTGCAAATTTTCCACTGAAACAGGACTTCCTGAGTCAACTCAAGTAGCCCGGGCCGTGTCGATGGTATCACAATGTGCATCATTAAAAGCAAAAAGAGATCCTCAATATCGTTTTTAATGCAGGCTTTCTCAAATTCAGGAGCTAGTGATGACCATGATCACGAGCATTATTACAACGGGGCGCCGCCCTGGGACAAGAGATCCGTGTGAACCAAAACAAAAAAAAAATTGTTACGCTGACGTACAAAAAGATGCGATAACGGGGAATCGAACCCCGGTCGGGCGCGTGGGAGGCGCCCATGATACCACTACACCATTATCGCTTTTCATTTATTGAACAGAGTTCTATATATAAATAGCTGTTCGGCCTATCTCAGAAATTGCCAGGACGGCCAGTGATGACCTGACCATTCCCCTCCGTCCTGCAAGGGCCAGGGAGTCAGCGGGGTATCAGTTCGTTGGGCGGCGTCCGTTTGCTCACTCTCTCCTGCTGCTTCGGAGTGACAAATGTGTCTGCGTTGGGTGGTGTCCATTCACTTGATCTGTCCGGCTGCACAGGAGTGACAGTCGTGTCTGCGCTGGGCCGGCCCGCCGGCGGCCGGGTCCATACTCTTCGTCGGTAATCTCGCCACTTAGACCGCACAATATGTGCACCCCTACGAAGTTCTTTTCGCAAAGGAGGAACGTTTGACAAGACGACTTCAATGGGGAGCGAAGAGAACGAGGCCATGATGACGACTAACTTTTTTGTTGATGTATATCACATTCAGTTGAAATCAAACATTATAAATGAAAATGCGCAACACGGATGAATACCAGGGGTCCTCAGTACCCCTGGTGAATACTCCCACAAAAGACGGTCACACTGCATCAGTGTCGGAATTGAGTTGTTTCAGAATTGCAGCGACAAGTGGCTCAATACAAACTGTTTCAGTAAGCCTCGATCGCGGCAAATACGGAATTTCATAAGCACTTCTTACTACTTTTCGTTGAAGTGGTCCCGGCCGCCGGCCCGGCCGTGGGCCGATGGCCCCATGTGACAGGGCATAGCTCATACGGGGTAGCATAATCGATTACGTGACAGGAAACTAACTTAGTCGCCACTAGTTGATACGATAGCCAGTAGGGCGCAAGGTAGAAAACATGGATGCAGCTCTGAACTCGGTTGCAGGGTTTTTGTCTCTCAGAGTGCGCCGCGCACAACTTGAGATGTCGAATCAGTCCGATGATTCCGGTGCGGATGCGGCCGATGGACTTCCCGCGGATGTGAGCGATTGGTCGTCCAGTGATGTTGCATCGTGGGTGCAGCGCGTGATGCACAAACCGACAGAGAACTTTGGTAAAACATTCGAAGATGAACAATATGATGGCAAGCAACTTCTGCGTCTAAGTGCGGTTCCTTTTGAAGATGGCGAATGGAAGTGTCTGGTGCCTCGGATGGCAGCCAGAGGCCATCTGCGACAAGGTTAGTGTTACTGCTTCTGGTAAAACTGACTGAGCAATTTCGCCTTTTAATCATTGCATGGATACTAAGAATTCGACTTGTTGATGAACAGCTCTTGCAAGCCTTATCGCGCACAAGTCAAGATGTGGTGAGCTTTTCGTCTGGAATTCCAAGTCCTTCGATTGCACTTTCGACGGTCCTTATTGTTTTTTCTCTTTTCGGTCTTCATTGTTTTTTGTTTGTGTTTGTGTTTGTGTTTGTGTTTGTGTTTGTGTTTGTGTTTGTGTTTGTGTTTGTGTTTGTGTTTGTGTT
>CALSCR010000787.1:0-10212 GCA_943704495.1 Pigoraptor chileana
GGGGGGAAGGGGGGAATTGAATGGGAGACCGGGACACGGCAGCGCGTCAACCAATTTATCACTTGCAACGTCCGGACTAGGCGTCCTATCCATCAATCGCCCCCCTCACTGGTCGTCACTGTACCGGACAACAACAAGTGGCCTTAATTGGTCACGCATTCAAATTGACAATATGAATGCAGGCATCCGCCCCAGTGAAAAAACTGGAGGGCGCACGCTCATGCACTCACCGCCAACGACGAGGCATTCAGCATATCCGTCGTCAGTGAAGTGTTTGAGCACTGCGGCAGCGGTGACGCCGACAATCGCACCCAGCTCAAAATCTCCACTGTCCTGTAAACCGACCCTTGCGTCCGGGGGCGCCAAGTCAGCATCGGCAGAACAAATAGGAAGGCACACAAAGGGCGCACTCCGAGCATACGCCGCCTCCAGCAGTACCATCATGCGAAACAGCGACCATGGGCATTTGTGAAGAACGCGCGCAGTCGCAGTCACCTCGCTGTACGAAACGCCGCCACAGAATCGCACACTGGCAGTGAGGTATCCAATATCCACAACCAGTTGTTCTCGGTCGTCCCACGACACGGTTCCCTTGGGCACGAGGGGATATGTCCGGGCAATGGTCTCAGAGGCAGCGGCAATACGTTCCTTTTCCGTCAACGAGTCCTCCACAGTCACGGCAACTGTGCGCACTGCCACTGACCCGACCAGTGAATGATGAAGATGGGCGACGACGCGAAGCCTCGTATTCTTTCCGACGCATTGACTCCCTTCGAACTCTTCTCGATTCCTTTTGGTCGATGCTATTACGTATAGATAAGCATATACACATACATACGAGCATACGGTAAGTGCCAAATCAGTGCCCTTTGATATTCAGTCCCAGATCGATAGCGCCTTTGCCACAAAAAACACGAATCACACCAAACACACAAGTACGTGAATGGCCTTTTTGACGCCGCAAGAAACATACTCAGTCGCAGTGGACGTAAAACGATCTTGAGAACACATATGCCCAGTACACATGTACACGATACAAAGCAAAGGAGGCCAGAGTTCTCACCGTTCCATAAACTACATGTGCAAGGGTTCTCATACCCTGATAACCCTCAGTGCCAGTGATTTGTAATGTGGGGAAGGTTTTGGCGGGACTGAACCGCCGTTTGATCGGCCGTATGTAAATATAGACGGCGCAAACTTACCTCGCGTTTCCATGGTTTCCATTGCAAGGCGCACTGCAACACGTGAACGACCTGAGCGGGACTGTTTTCAATTATCAAAATGAGCGAAGTGCGGACCGTGTGGATTTAATACTGGAAAGCCGTTCAGTTACACAGTCGGAGTTACGCACATGTTAACATGCAATAGATCACACGTGGAAACTCACAGTTGGTGGCTGGCTCATACAGGCTTTGTAAGGTGAGTACGGGTGGCGGCAATGTAACTGTGCTTTTTTGTCTCCTTTACGTGGGCATAGTCTGACATTGCCGTGATCCCCGACATGTCTCTGTATGTCGATTAATTGTGTGACGGGCTGGTTTAATGCGATCGAAACAGTCAGGTTCTGAACTGATTGCGTTGATCGAATCAGTCAGGATGGACTGAGATAACCGAGCCCTCGGCGGGACTACGGCAGACACGGACTTGATTGCACGTGCATTATCACGTGATGTATGAGAATCTGTAGTGGTGCCATGAGTGACGTCAGACAAGCGTATTACAAATCCCAATTTTAAAAAATGATATAATGGAACTTTCCCACTAACAATAATTGTACCCCTTTTCATCGAGAAAGAGGTTCACCACTGAAGCATGAATTGTTCTTTGTAGGTTCGCCACCGCTTGAATCACCTGTGCGAGCGTCGACATGCCGCTTGTTTTTTCGGATTCGGTCTACGGGCCGTCCATGTCGACGCCAATAGCTTTGTGTTTTGTGGCCAAAAAAGACTAAACAGAACAGTGGGCGCCACAACTCGCCAAATAGTTACGTGTTTGTAACGGCGTACTGCTTCGGCAGCATTCCGCAGGATCACCGCGATGACATTCGACAATGGGGCGCCACTACGGTATGTGGTCGAAGTCCAGGGGCTTAGATGTGCAGAATGGTCGACGCCCGATGCGCATAATGTCTCTCCAGAAGGTCGAGGTCTTGCGGACAGGCGGGGACGGCGTGTCCTGATGACGGTTCCTGGCGGAATGCACGATGGCGGTGCGGTTGCGTCTCTGGCGAATGCTGTTGGTCTCCTTGTTCCACCCTCTGAGAGGCGCGTTAAAAGCGTGATATTATTTCACGGCAACTCTCGGTTGACGGAAGCCTGGACACCTGCGACGTACACACACACCGTCGGGATTGTCGCGCTTGTATCAGACAGTGGTATGTTGAGAGTTGCGCGCCCTGCGCGGGGCTGTGGAACTCTTGCATTCCACCTACCGCCCTCCCCTTCGCAACCATATTTACAACTCTGGGCACTTAGGGCATGGTTTGGCAAATATCTTCGCAGTCGCTAGGTAGTCGGTTGGTAGTCAGTCGCGTCTTTATTATTTCTGCCATGCTCGAGTTGAAAACGCACCGTTATGGATTGTTCCATTGAACATTCACCCCGGTCTCGCACACACCCTCTAATCAACACAAACACTCTGTGTCCCGTGTGTGCTTGTGCTTGCAGGAGCTCGTGCAGTCTCGGCTAGGATGGAACTGCGTGTGGAAAGCGCACTGTCTGGCAGTGGCACATGCTTAAACTCCCCGAATGCTTTCGAGCGTCCAATCCTGATGTTAGGGCGCGACACGACGCTGGCTGATCTGACGAGGATACTGGACATGAACGTCTGCCGCCTGGTTGGGAAGGCCGCGCGTTATGGGCGGGTTACTGTGGGCGGACGCGACATATGTGACGACTTGAGCTTGTCGCGGGCCATCCTGTGTGGTCCCTACCGCGCAGACTGCCATGTCATCGTTTGGCTTACAAAGGAGACGTCCTCGCTGCTTGCGGCATTGGACATTGAGGTCGTCGAGGTTGACGGGGATCCGCACGGACGCTCGCAGCTCTCTAGCACGCGTCTCGTACTCCGGGGCACGAAGATTTCGACACTTGCCGACCCGATCGCCAATGTCTACAGCGACTTTCAACTCGTGCGAGTGGAGCTGGATGACGCAGAGAAGGGGTTGTCGGACGTTTTTGACGTCGCACCGGGGCGAGCTCGGTCGCACCTCGTCCTAATATTTGCGAGGGCGGGAACCGCCGTGCGACGGACGCTGCCACCAGAGACCCGTGGTGTTTTGGAGCTGAGTGGGGTAGCCGAGCATTGGGTGCTGCCCTCTGCCATGGATCTGGACGCAATGGCACGAAAGCACTGGGCGGTCGGAAATACCAGCATTCCTGGGCACACTCTGTACGGCGCAAAGTTTGACCATAAGAATAAGTACACCACGCGCACGGTCATTCGCCGCGTTGCTTTGTTGGCAAAGGCGTGTGAAGGCGGGGACAGATGGGCCAAGAGTTATGTCGAACTGCTGCAGAAGGAAGAGGGGATACTGAAGGGGAACTGCAGCCGTGCCGCGATGTGCCGCATTGACGACGTGCTGCGGGAAGGATGTGGCACATTAAGCCCGTTGGAAGTTTCAGTTGACGGCACTTTTGCGATCGTGGGCGGACGGGAGGGTGCGGTTGTTCACGTCGTGGATTGGGACGGGCGCATGGGCTTGCGGTCATTGTTTGCACAAGAGGGGACCACTGTGCAAATGCTGCTCACGGCGAGGAGCGTCGAGGCTGTCGGCGAGCGCATGCGGACTCCGGCAATCGAGTCGGCGTACACGCGGTGGCTGAAAACGACTGATGCGGTGGCACTCTGCAACATATCGAAGTTGACAGGCGGGACAAAGGATGTTTGCGTGTTTGAGGCAATGAGCTGGCGGGAGGTCGACACAGCACCGGCGACGGACAATGTGATGCTGTGCTTCCTTAGGGTGCGAGAAGGGCTTGTGCTTACGACGGATGCGGTCACAAATAGAGTGATTTTCCGTGAGACGGAAGGCAAAACTGCGGACAGTTTTGCGGACATTGTAATCTCCGTTCCACGTGCAACTGCACACGAGCTGTTTGAGCTGAAGGAGGATGGCGTGTCGATTTTGCGCGCGCGCAATCGCCATGGACAGGATGATGGCGTATTGTCGTGGATGTTCACCGTGTCACACAACAGATCGGATACGGCCTACCTGCATCTCGCCAGTGCAATGGGCGTTGGGACGCGTTACACTCACGTGCTCGTCGTGCAGAAGTCTCAATTTGATGCATATCGGGAGCGATGGGGCGAAACGCACGCCATTTTGGTGCTCCCCGAGTCGCTGGAGCGCTATATTACCGAAAACGGCAAAATGCTGCTGAAGCTATCGGCGAATGCCAAGAGGGGCGGTTGCGGGTATGCGCGCCTCGTGGTTCAGTTGGTCGCCCATCGGCTGGGTTTAGAGGCCGTCCACGTTTGGGACGACAACATTCGGGCGTGCGAGCAGTTGCGGCCGATGAAGGCTGGAGATCAAACAAGCGGCACATTGACGGCTTGCAGGTTTGACGTGGTACTGAAGCATCTCGAAGGAATTCTCAATGTTGGCGGTGGAGTCGTGACGGATACGTTGAATTTTGAAGTTCGCACGGAGCCTCAAGAGGCCGACGTTCAGCGCACCCAACGCGCGGCCGCACGTGCGTGCGAGCGCCTGGAGGATCTTTGCAGTGTTTCAGAGTCCGATCGGAGGCCTACTTCGTGGGAGACGTTCTCGCCGGGTGCTAGTGAAATTGGGCTCATAGGCTTTCAAGCAAAGGGAAAGTTTGGGGGAAAGAGTGTGAAACGCCCATTCTCGGTGTCCCACTCCATAACGAAGGCTGTGTTGATCAACGTGCGCGCCACTGTTTCGAGAGGAGTGCTCTATCCGATCATGACCGAGAGAGAGGACTTTGAGTTTGCGCACATGTGCGTCGAGGCGGGCTTGCGGGTGGTTAAGTGCAACCGATTCTTCCTCCGCAAGAACTACGCATTGGCTGCAAGCACCTCGAAAAGCGTGTGCGGCCAGTTGGAGTGCGTCGGGTTTCATTCGGACGTGCCAATACCGGACACTGGCACTGCCGTGGATGAGGGATTGTTCGGGGAGAGTCAGATGGCGTTTCTCGGATGGGCTGCGGCCAATGCGCCAATGCTACTTTTTTATCCCCCAAGTGCAACCGCGCAATCAGAGTTGCAGATGGGCTGCGGGTCGAGTCTTGTCGACATATACGGGGAGCTGCTATTGAGTGCGGCAGACTGTAAGCCGGGTGTGTGTGTCCTTTGGCACGCGTCGCGTATGCATCGGGAGGGGAAGGTTACGACTCTCGACGCGAAGGAAATCGTGGAGTGGTGTGGGGACCGGCTGATCCTTCCCAACGCGGACATGCACACTCGGGTGTCCGTGTTGTTTCGCACGGCGGACTGCCCGGTCGTTGACGCGCCCGCACGAACATTTTCCGGGGTGCGACTGCTTAATAAGCTGGGAGTGAAGGAGCGCTGTCATTGTGGGAAACGTAATAACGTCCACTTCTCAACCCTGCTTTCCACCCTGGTGGTGTCGCCAGAAACGGTCTCTAGCGGGTTTCTGCTCCTGCAAATGACCGTGTCCAGTCGTTCCGTCAAGTAGGGGCTGTAAAAGCTGGCCACAAATGCAGTACATCATTTTGTGCCACCTGCGGACATGAGAAATCTTCCGCGTATTCACAATCATTTTTGTTGTCGGTTAATCCGAAGGATTGTTTGCCACGCCCACATTCGACTGGCTAGGACCAGACTGTGTTTGAAGTAGGACAAGGGCAACTACACTATCACGCCTTGTGCTATTCCAGCAACACGATCACTTGTGGGCAAGTGGCAGTCACTTGTAGGCAACCTGAAAATAGCAACACTTGTGGGCAACCCTGTTTAGGAAATGAAGGCCCAATATTACACACAAACTTTGCTTCCAGTTATGCAGAAGACATGAATAATGAGTCTGTGGCAGGATCATCTCTTTTCAATTAGACGTGCGCTCGCTCAGAGCTGTTATTTTTTAGGCACCTTGCGCAAGTTTTGTGTTTTGCAAATGTCAATGGACGAAGCACGGTGACCGGCCTACGACCTCTGTTTTTGAAGAAGATTCCCTTATTTCTTAGGAATGTATGTAATGAGTGCCTTGCGCACAACGCTCTTAGGTTCACTCTCTCGCGTGCATGATTGGCATGACACATGCGCTCGCACTCTCTTTTTCCTCTCTTTACGTTCACTCTCTCGCGCATGATTGGCATGAGCCCCTTCACATGCGCACGCTCTCTTTCTCTCCTTCACGCACCCACTGCTTTGCTCTGTTTTGCTCTTTCGCACGCTCTGTTCTTCGTGCTGACGTTCAATTCATCGTCATAAATGCTTCCACGTACCGTCATTCACATACGTATCCACCCACGCCCACATTGACATTTGCCAACGCTCTTGCTCTCTGCCACCTTCGGACCCCCTCACTTTTGGACTCGAAATTACACTCGCATTCACTTTCTCGTATGCTCATGCTTGCAACTACTCTCTGTTGCAACCGCTCTTTCTTTCACTTGCGTGATCTCTCTTATTCACTTCCACCCGCTCTCTTTTTTTCTTGCGAGACTCTCGCTGTCACTCGCACCCACTAGTTCTTTTACTCCCGCCCACTCTCTTCACGCGCCCATTCTCTCTGTCGCACCCACTCTTTTTTCATACTCTCAATTGCACGTTTCACTTTCACGGTAATAGGCGTGCACCCAAATCCTTCTCCCTTTCACTCTTTACTTTCACGTATGCTCGCACCCTCTCTGTCTTTCACCCGCTCATTCTTTCGCTTACATGTTGTTTCTTTCACTCACACGGCTCCCTCTTTCACTCGCTCTCTCTTTCACTCGCTCTCTCTTTCACTCGCTCTCTTTCACTCGCTCTCTCTTTCACTCGCTCTCTCTTTCACTCGCACCCTCTTTCTCTCACACGCAATTGCTCTCACATCATTTTCACCTAGTGCTGTGTTTCTTTCACTCTTCGCTTTACGTAGGCATGCAATTACATCCACTCTCTTCACTCGCGCACTCTTTCTCTTTCAACTCGCTATTGCACTCACAGCCACTTTCATGCACGTTTGCAATCACCACTCGTTTCACTCGCGTCCACACTCTCTTAAGCTCGTGGTCACACTCACATTCACATTCAGATACTTCATTCTCACTCACTCACTAGCTCATTTTTTCACTCGCACCAACACTGTCTCAGTCATAACCCACTCATCACTCAAACTCATTCGCTGTCAAGTTTTCACCCAATCTCTCTCTCTTCCTTCTCGCTTTCATTCGCTTTCAATTGATTTACTCCGTTGCTCCCTTCACCCATACACACAACTCCCCCCCCCTCTCGTTCGCTCTTTTTCTCGATCCACTTTCTCTCATCTTCTCACCATACATGTAAACTCGCCTTCATTTGGGCTCCTCCCTCCTTACTCTTCCTTCACTGGCACACACCCACGAACCTAACCTCCCTTTCCCGTTTCACTCGATTAACCTCTCTCTCTCTCTCCCTCTCTCCCCCTCCCCCAAATTCACACTCACTTCCCTCGCCTGCACTTAATTCCCTCCCCTTCCTATTCTCTTCTTACATGTAAGCTCTTATAGTTGTGTTTCACATGTTCTCGTTGTTCGAACACGTTTTTTGGGCCTATGCTCTGTCGTTATTACGCTCGCGTGTAATAAATGGTATGCGGTGAATAGTTGCCAGATGCTCCTTCTTTGTACAAGTACCTTAGCACATGCTTCAGTACCCGAAACTGGCTATTTTGGCAAATCCCTGCCATGTGATTGGCTGGGCAACATGCCACAAGTGATTGCCAGTGATTGCAAAGCAAGATACTGTACCCTTGCCGCAACCCACAACATTGTTCCTTTCTGGGTCACGATTAATTGGTCTAAACTAATTCTATAAATAGCACATCCGAGATCATATTTTTCCGACAACTCCCCAGGAATGGCTTGGCTTGCATATTCCATGTGTGTTGCTACGTTCCATCACTCCATCAAGCCCGATGAAAAAGGCCCTGCATTTCCGGGGGACCCACATCAACCAAATGTGTGCTTAATTGTGCATCACCTGCCGTGGTCGTTTCTTCTAGTAAAGCGGAATCAAAAAATACAAAACAACTTGACATGGATAGTAGCGGCAGTACAGCCGAGTGTTGGGACCTGCTTCTCGCGCTCACACCAGGGAGTCAAACGGCCACGAGAGCCACGGCCCTGAGCGTTCATCCGGGAGGAGTATATCGCCAACCGTACGCGGGCTTCCCTTGGCGGCGTTTCTTTCCAGCCTTGCAAATATCTTATCAATGTCCCTGGCGCTGCCGTTCTGGAGGCCGATGGTAAATAGTCGCTTCCTGTGCTGCGGAACCCCGTGATTGACGGCATTGACGACCCGGTGGTTCACGGCGTACTTGAGGCCGTCCCCAGGAGACCGCAGCCGCCGCAGAATCTCGTCAAAGTACTCGGCATTCCGCTCCGATTTGAGACCCGGGACGTTCTCAAAAAGAAAGACTTCCGGTCGAACGTCTCGCACGATATCGGGGACGCACCGGAAAATGTCGCGCTCGTCCTCGCGGCCCAGCTGGCGCTTGCTTCCCGAGCTGAACGGCTGGCAAGGCGGCCCCCCTGACAAGACACCTACCCGCCCGGCAAACGACCCGTAATCAAACGTCGTCACATCCGCACAGTGCACCACCGCAGGCGCCCATGGTTTATCATTCTTGCCATTTGCGAGTATTTTCACGCTAACGTCCCAAAAGTCAACGAGGGCAAGGTGCTCGAATCCCGTGAGCGCAGTCGTCCCGAGAGCCAGTCCGCCAGCACCCGCGCAAATGTCGATCGTCGTCTTGTTCTTGAACTCGACCACCTCCCCAATTGCACGAAAAATGGCACGCGCAACAGGGGGTGGAACGGCATTGCCAATCGCGGCAATTCGATCGTTGTAGCTCACTTCCGGAACTTCAAACCAGCTCGGCTCGAACCCCTGAATGAGCGCAACCTCGTCGACATGCAGGCGCCGAACTAGCTTCCGCGCAACGTCCTTGACGTGCGATTCCTTGGACGACCGCGCCCACTCGCGGCACACTGTGCTGCTGGGACGGTCGGCCGATTGACATTTGTGCTTCACCGTCTCGCACGTGTCGCGCGACCAACCGATGGCTTTGGGCCTGTCCATTGCACCCGCCCCACATAGTGTACCTCGTGGCACAGTCGCATCCAGTCTCCGCCGCTTGCATGACCCCGACATCCCAGCGTTCGAGTTTTCGTTCTCTTTATCCTCATTGGCAGCGTCATGCGCGCGCTCTGCAAAGGTCAAACCAACGGCACCATAGGCTTCACTGAGTCACGTTTCACACACTCGTCAGGACCGCCACCAACGCAACTAGTGCCCAAAACCCCGACAAGGCACACTTTGACAACAAACACGAAGCAAACGGCACTTATGCATGGACGGTAAAGGCAGTAGCTAAAGGTACCCACTCGACTGCCTCGGTGCTTCCAGAGTGGGAAGAGTTCTCATCGGATCGGCCGGTCCAGAGTCATTCCGCGTGTTGGTTGCCCCGTCCTGATGTATGAACAATAGCCCGCGAAGTCATTGCCCGGCCGCGGAAAAACACTCCCACAACACAAGAATAACAAACCAACGTGCACACATTGAGTATTCGCGGTTCCTAGTGCAAAAGCGAGCAGATTTTCCATGAATCTTACTTTCACCTCAGCTACACTACCTCACTTCATGACTGACAAACACCTGACCGGTACATTATTGCTCACCCTCGGAATGATAGAAAAATACCGAAGTACACTCGAAGAAGGCGCTGTCTTGTCAGAGGTACATGTCTTCTTGGTGGATGCTGCTGCGCCTTCGCGTTCTGTCCTCTTTGGTTTTTGACCGGTCATTCTCCCGCAGCGATAGATTGCGAACTCCGATTCAGACACAATGGACTGATTTGGCGTACGTTTGGTGTGTTCAGTAGTCTGTGTCTTCTAAGATGATGAAAAAGGTCGGATCACTCAATGTCATGGACTCAACGTTTGAGTGATGAGTGAGGGCGGGAGGTTCGTGGTGTGTGTGTGTGTGTGTGTGTGTGTGTGTGTGTGTGTGTGTGTGTGTGTGTGTGTGTGTGTGTGTGTGTGTGTG